>JAJAGP010004391.1:0-50850 GCA_025084515.1 Ancistrus triradiatus | reverse complement strand
CTCCGATGACGGATAACGGTGCTGCTCCTTCTGTGATCTGAGGAGGATCTGGCCTCATGTCATTGATATGTTGTTTTTAGAAAGCCAAACATCAGATGTCTGGTCGAAATGTCGAACGGTTTCCACGGCGACGTCTGCAGACGAGCGATACAGCGACATTTTCTGCGGTCGGGTCTAACTCTCGTACCCAGAACCGTCATTCCGTTGTTCCCGTGGCTACAATGCAGTCACGTTCTAAACTGTTGATTACTATCTATGTTATGCCTGTACTGTTTCTGTTTATTTATGTAGTTGTTTTACCTAAAAAAAATAAAGTGTAATCTGCAGTTGAGTGAGGTCGCTAAGGTTAGCACGGCTACGTGACCTTCATGTTTCTCGTTCCGTTCGCCGGGGAATGTCCTATGGAGACAGAGCTTTGTTTTAACCTTAAGGCTAGGGAGACGGCGGCAAGGAAAAACTCCCTAAACACAACGGGAAAGGAAGGGAGCGGTAATTTGGCTTTGCTCCACAAGGTGGCGCATAATGTCAGTCAGTAAGACATTGAGAGCGACAGGGTGAGATCGTGCCTTTTTGTTAAATCAAGAACCTATCTGACGCAGCAGCGGTCGCCGTCCAAGTTCTTCCTGGAGCTGTTTCTTTCTGTACAGTGTAGCATCGTTTCCCATCTGCAGGCGACGGCGGCAAGGACACAGCTCCGAATCACAACGTCCTCTTTCCGTTCTCGACTCGGGGGTCCACGGCTCCGATCCCTCGACTCCCAGACAGAACGGCGCGGGGGCTAAATCGGGGCCGCGTTCCGCTCCCCGTCCGGCGGCTTTGGCCAAAGCTTCGATCCGTCTTTACGCAGTTTGTGCAGAACTCTGTTTTCTTTCTTAGTTTTCCTCGTCCGTCCGTGATGAAGGTGATGATGGAAGTAGGTGAGCCCGCATGCTACGTGTAGTTCCGATGACTCGTTCAGACGCCCTCTAGAGGCCGTACGGAGGAAGCTCTAGCGAGGTGAAGCGACAGGCCCCGGCGCACTGTGCGACATCGGATCTTTTTTCGGTGCCGTTCGGCAGCATGCAGACGTAAGCGTACGATCGGGCCACAGACCCGGCGGAGGTGGGCGGAGCGTCTAGGACGACTGCGGCGGCTCGGCGACGGGTCTCTTCTGCTTGAGCGTGTCGATGAGGGACAGGACGCCCCGCTTGACGCCGGCGGAGACGCGGCGCGAGACCGAGTCGGAGGGCGGAGCCTGGGAGCAGGACTTGTGAGACGGAGGACGAGCCACCAGACACTTCTGGTATCGTAACTGCGCACGCACAGAGAGAGAGAGACAGAGACAGAGAGAGAGAGAGAGAGAGAGAGAGACAGAGAGATGAGAACATGATAAACAGAGACAGTCTGGAGCCAGGTGATGAGAGACTGAATATTTATCTGTGTTTATTTCACACTCGTACGATCTGAAGAACATGGCTGTTTGTAACGTAACATTAACCCGTCCGTATCGTATCGTATCGTATCGTATCTCCGGGTACTGACCATGCACGCCGCCTGCACGGCCTCGGACACGCTGCCGGCGTTGGGCTCGCACCAGAAGGCGTGGCACTCGAAGCGCTGATTGCCCGTGTCCATGATGAAGGCGAACAGGTGCACGTCCTTCCCCACGCCCATGAACGACAGGAAGCGCACGCGGCACTCCAGCAGCACCTCGTCGTTCCCCTGACGAAGGAAAGCAGGCGGTCAGTCACGGGTCAGTCCCTACCGCGTCCCGCCCGCGGCGTACGACTTTACAAACATTACAGAACTCGTCTCCACGGTTACCTTCTCTTTGATGACGGTGACGGTGGCGTCGGCCACGTCGAGCAGCACCGGGACCCAGTCCTCTCGACCCGCCGCGGCCATCAGAACGTCCACCGCGCTGTTCAGGACGTCCATGCCTGGGAAATGGGTACGGTTAGAGCACGAGCGAGTGTGTGAGTGTGTGTGTGTGTGTGTGTTAGGTAATGTTTAAGGGCGTGGCGTACCTACGGGTCTGGTGACCGGCGTGGCACCAACGTACAGGACCTGGAATTTCTGCACCAGTTCCGTCTTGGGCGTCGGAAACTCTGCTGAAGAAAGATGGCCGGCGTTAACCGAGTGGCACAAAAGGCGTGTTTAGCTACATTGGGGTTTCCATAGCAACCTAGCATTAAGTACGGGTGTCACTCTGATGAACTGAAGTGCAGACTTGGCTGGTTTTGGAATTTGGGGTTTTTGTTGGGCAAGGGCAGGTACCTGGCTGTCCCACCCTGTGAGGCAGAACTCGCTGACAGATATGCCAACCTTCAGATCTACCCTCAATCGAGAGCCGGCTCGACGGGTAGAGAGGCGGTCCGTGGTTCCATTTGCTCTTACCAGTGTCAGATGTAGGGGTCGATCGGGAGGGTCTGGTCCTCCACAGATCTAAACGATCTGGCCTCTAACAGACCGGGACGGGTCTGAGGCAGGGCGGATGATAGGAATCTGGCACCCGAGAGACTGAGATGGGTCCGGCTCAGGACGAGGGCCGACAAGCGCCTTGCCGTTGACCGACTGGGAAGATCCGGCATAGGACGGGGGTCGAAAAGGGACTGCAATGCCTCCTGACTATGGGCCTCAGTTGAGCAGATCCAGTTGCCATTCCCAGGTGGGCATCTGGCGCTGCAGAACATGCATGCTAAATTTTGGTCTGATTTTGGTAGTCTAAGTGGAAAGTGGCTGAGAGCTTGCATTTTCCAGGATCTCACAAGCGGCAGCGGCTCGGGAGGGAGGGCCTCGTCCTTAATGCACCAGAAGGGTAGGGATAGGGCCCGGTATAGGGGAGGGATTTGGAAGGGAGCTGTCTTCAACAGATCCTAAGGGGTAGGTCTTTGAGAGACGTCAAAGCATCTCAAGGTCACGGGCCCCACTCGGTCAGGGGGGCCGGTTTGACGTCAAGTCAGATCTATTTCAATAGCGCTTTTTACAATGGAGCATTGTCTCAAAGCAAGTTTACAATTTTAGATTATCTCCTCATATCTACGTCCAATCATATATCGAGCAGCCTAGGGTGACAGTGGCAAGGAAAAACTCCCTAAGACGTCAGGGCCCGACGCTCGTCCCTCCTGCGTCATCGAGATCCATGTTCCCTGAAAGGTGTGTCGTCTTACCTTGCAGGGGGAGGTCCAGGCCCGAGCGGCTCCTGTCCTGCGGCGACCCTCCCGCCGCGGCTTTGGCGTTCTTGCGCTCGGCCATGATCTGAGGGACGGTCCCGACAAAATGTCAATCGGTTGTCTCGTTAGACTGTGAGTTGCCTTATTTAAACATGGCCTCTTTAGTTGTGGTGTGTATATGGCACACATCTACGGTCACAGTGATTATAATGAGGCTTAGAATCGAGGGTAGCTGTGTGTGTGTGTCTTTTTTACCCGGGAGCAGATCTCGTGCAGGCTGGTGGCGATGGCTTTGGCGGGCGTGTCGCAGCGGAAAACGTGACACTTCAGTATCCGGGTGTCTTTGTCTCGGGCCACGTAGGCGAAGTCCCTGGAGGGAGAGACTGGAGTTAGAGACCCGGAACTAAAATAGGAGAACGGACAGAGACGTGAAGAAAGAGTTAGGAAGGAGGATGTTACCTCTCTCTGATTCCAGGAAGGCAGTGGGGAGAAAAGAGACAGAACAAGGTCAGACGCCGACGGTTTAACGTAAAGCGAGCGTCTGTACGAGCGTAGGGCGGCGGCAGATATTCGGTCGGGTCGTGAGGATTTTTGGGGTCGACTTCCAAAACGCGGTATGGACGGTTCTGAAACGACCCTGGGTCTTAAAACACATCCGTCCTCGATGTCGGGTGTGGAACTGTGTGCTCTAGTGACGATTCGATCCGTGACACGCGGTTTCACGTAACCGATTGTATTCTGTCACGATGACCGATCTTACAGTCGCTACCAGACCTTACCTTTAATGTCTGAAGTGTCAAAGGTGCCGCAAGACGCATATTGCCGTGTCTAGTTCTTTAATCCTGTGGAACCTGTGGTCATTTGTCACCGAAAGCCATTCCTACAAAGGTTCAGGTCACAGTTTACAAAAAGGCGCCATATTGTCAGTAACAGGGTGAAGGTGTCGCTATGTATTGCTAAGAAGAACTGAAACTAATTTGTGGTGCTTTAGGTAACAACATAGATCATGTCAAGTCTCCTGCACTGACTGGAAATGGGACCGATTAGCTCGTATGAATGTACATTAGGGTGTCGAAGCATGGAGTTGCATTTGATGGCTGAGTAATCGAGAAGCAATTTGTTCCGTCCCTGCTGCACACATGACGTCACTGGCTGTGCACTTGAGTGATCTCTAAGTGCCTGTCGTGAGTTCTGGATGCTATGTTTTCCTGGGTGCTGTGTACGACGGCATGTGTCTGTCCGGGCCTCGGGACCGACGCGACCTTCTCGCGGTCGGGGTTCCCCAGAGGTACCGTGAAATTTGGTAGGTATGGTTGATACAGTGTAACCCATGGGTGCATGCAGTTTGGGTCTTCTGTGTCAGGTTTTGGTCTAAGTCATGTACTTGTGCCTGTCATGTTTGCTCTCTCCCCCTTCTCTGCTGTCTCGTGTTGTCGGTCTCTCGCCGTGGCAAACCGGTTCCAGATGGACGTGGTCACGCGCTGTAGCTGACGCCCAATGGTGAGGTTGTGTCCTTGGTCCTCTAAGTGGTTTAAAATGTCCGTGCCAACTGTAGGGAGGGTCAGCTTGATGGAGGTGTGGATGGGACCTTGTGTCATGCCTTGTCTCACTGATTTGAAGTGTGAAACCTAGCTGTATACAGAAGTTGTCTTAAGTATTTGAATATATGTATTGATTACAACTTAAGCTGAACTGAAGTGATACAAGGTAGGCTAAATGGTGTAGCTGACGTCTAATTTACATGAAATGTATCAACTCGGACCCTGACCTGCAGCGGTCATGAACCGATATGGCTTTCTCATGCCTTTGTGAAGCTGTGCCATATTAGCCGAAACAGAATTGGAACTGTCCTGCCAGTGGCTGTGGTTGAAATGGTTAGTGGTCATTTCATTTTGAAGAACTCTGAGATGATGTGTTATGGCTGTCTGTGATGCTGCTCGTCTGACTAGAGAACCAAAAGGTCTACGTCGATGGTGCTGATCGGCAGCGATGCGACCAGCGTTTCAGTTCCTGTGCCACTGTGTCCACTTTTTAGGATGTCATCATGTATGGGTTTAGTTGTCTGTGCGCTGTTATATTTTAGCAACCGATGAAACGAATACTCGGGAAGGAGTGACACAAGGCAAGACTGCATCTAGTTGACGATTTGTGAACGTAGGCGTAGTGCAAGATGGCCTTCATCGGGACTTGTACCTTTGTTGATGTGTTCATACTGGTTCTTTGTAGATGGCAGCGTTGTTTAGGGACCAAAATGTGTAAATCCTTGCCAAAATCAAACAGTGTTTGACCGGTGTCCACGGTGGTGGTGTGTTTGTGTTTGTTGTCTCGCTTACATGTAAAAGCTTTGAGTTGTCATGCTGGAAGCCAAGATGACAAACAAGTCAAGTCAAATTTATTTATATAGCACTTTTTACAATGGAGCATTGTCTCAAAGCAACTTTACAAGTTTAGATTATCTCCTAATAACTACGTCCAATCCCAATTGAGCAAGCCTAGGGCGACAGTGGCAATTAAAAATCCCTGTTTAGGAAGAAACCTTTGGGAGGAACCAGACTCAAAAACGGAACCCACCTCTTGGGCGGGTAGATGAATCACTCTAAGAGCGAAACTTAAAGTCATTAAGTCGACATTTAAGTGGCCCTGGGTTGATGGGGGCTGGAGCTGATGACGGAAGCAGCTTTTGACCTGGAGTCCATCAGGAAGAACATATGTGTGGGGCTGGAACACACAAGTCGGAGAGAGAAAACAGCAAATGTAATTAGTTATTTGATAAAGAGCACAGGTCTATTAACAATCCACTGATGCCATGTGTAGCATGAGGAACCCAGCAGCATTAGCTAAGCATCATAGCTAGAACGAGGAGAACTGGTAGGAAACCACATCCAAGAGGGATCACATGAGACATCGGCAACCCACGGGAGGCAGAAGACAGCAACCCAACGGTCTCTGATCACCATAAGACTCTTGGACTAGAACCCCCAGCTTGCCCTTTTATTCTAAGGCAAGGGATACATAAGTCAATCACGAGGACGAAGCCCAGTTCAGCCAGACCGGCCCAACCCGACACTCCCGGCAAGCGGGACCAAAGGCAGGCAGGCCAGAATGACTCCAGACTCCGGCCCCGGACCCAAGCCATGCCTCCGGTCTAAATCTAGTTCAAAAGCCTGTGTAAAATGGTATTGTCCTTTAGGGCCTAGACTTAAAAACTTTGGAGGGTGTCTGATCGCGATACGAAAGTGGGGAAGTTTTATTCCATAGTTGGGGGGCCATGTATGAGAAAGGCCTTTCCCCCTGCTGTGACTTTTTTATTCTATGACTAAAAGAAGTCTGACCTGCGAACGAAGTTAGAGAGTTGGATTGTAAAAAATCAAGAGTCACTCAGAAATGTGGGGCCAGGCAATGTAGAGCTTTATAAGTTATAAGAAGTATTTCCGTAATCACTGCGGAATTTGATGGTAACCAGTGCAGTGATGATAGGAAACAGCGTGGATATGATCAAATTTTCTAGTTAGCTGTAGCACTGGGCAGCTGAAATAAAGAAACAATTCGAGTGATGTGCTAATGTGCGCATCAAAGGAGAGATCTGAATCAAATTGTGACCCTAAGTTTTTTACAGACGAACGGCAATACTGGACAAGCCATCTAGATTAGGATAGATGTAGCTAACCTGGTACTCTCACAGCCTGGGTCCCACTAATAGACAGTATTTTTATCTGAGTTAAGTAAGAGAAAATTAAATAAACATCCAATCTTTTATTTCCTTTAAACAGTCCTCAATTGTTGATTGTAAGGCTGTCATAGGTTTGGCCTGATATGTACGTTGGCCTCATCTGCATAGCAGTGGAAACTAATGCCATGCTTACGAATAACTGAGCCAGTGGCAGCATGACAGAGAGAAGGAAAAGTGGGCAAGCACTGACCCCTGAAGGGCACGCCATACTGCACTTTGAGAGCTGAGACTTCGAATATTTATGAACAAGTGGGTACCGGTCAGTTCAGTTAGTAGGATTAAACCAAGCAAGTGCCGATCCTTAATACTACACAGTATTTTCTTCTGATTTAGTAAAACATCATGATCGATAGTGTCAAATGCTGCACTAAATCAACAGAAAGAAAAGAAAACAGACCCCTTATCTGCGGACAGTAACAAGATCATTAGTACCCTGAGTAATGCTGTTTCAGATACTTATGCGTGGGCTGAAGCCGAACGAAATGTTCATAAATATCATTCCGTTGAGGTAACTGCACGAAGGTGATAGACGGCTTTTCTAAGATTTTGGACAGAAACGGTAGATTTGAAATTGGTCTATAATTAGATATCACACAAGGGTCAAGATTGGCTTTTTTAATCAGTGGTTTGATAACGACAGACTTAAAGGATTTGGGCACATGACCAAAGGTAAGGGATGAATTTAAAATAACTAACACTGGCTCTATAACACTAGGTAATACTTGTTTGAGTAGACGTGTAGGAATTGGATCTAACAAACATGTTGATGACTTAGACGAGCTGATCAGTGCGGATAGTTCAGTATTAGTAATTGGGGTAAAAGATTCTAATCTTGATTTACAGCTCATTGAACAGATGTCTTCACTAGTGCTGCATCTGGAAGGTTGCTGAACAGTTTGGTGATGTGCTGAGCATTGAGTTTTATGCCTAATGTTTTCCATCTTATCATTAAAGAAAACACAGTCTGTTTGTAGTTGTTCAGTAGTCCTGGTTTCTCACCTAGAAGTCGTATAGTTTGCAGTGGTTTTGAACACTGGCCTTGTGAGTGTGGGTATAGGCTGGTGCATGTCATCCTGAAGTGGTACTTGGCCGATCGGTCGGTGTTTCGGTAGGTCTAGCCTATGTTTTTACCGTCTGCAGTGTAGCCTGGCTGGTAGACTGACCTGTAGAGGTACTGACAGTAAGTTAAAACTGTGTCATATGCAGTAAATGCATACGGCAGTCCTGCGACACAGCACACGGCTTGTGCCACGGTCGCACGTCCTTTGTACGCGGGTCATCGTTGGTGTGGTGTACTCGGAGACCTGTCCTGTGGGTGCTGTAGTGGTGGACGTACTGGAACAGCTGTTTTAATTGTTCTAGACCTGATGTGACTGATGTGTTTTCACTATGTAGCGCCATTGGTTGAGCGTTCTCTTTGTGATGGTCTTTGCTATGATGCCATGACTCATACACTGAGAAGACAGTATGGCTCTGACAAAGTGCTGCAATAATTGTATGCCGTGGCTGAAGTCTATGGTTGAATGTTCAGTGATGTTCTTGTCAGCCCCTTTTCTCTATAATGTGTGTGTGTTTGCTCTTTGCATATGGAAGAATGCATATCACTCCTGTTCTATCATCACTGCACTGTTTACCAGTCAAATTCCGCATCGATTACAAAATACTTCTTATACCTTATAAAGCTCTACATGGCCTGGCCCCACATTATCTGAGTGACCTCTTAGAGTTTTACAATCCAACTCGTCTACTTTGTTTGCAGGGTGCAGGACTTCTTTTAGTTCCTAGAATTAAAAAAGTCACAGCAGGGGGAAAGGCTTTCTCACACATGGCCCCCCAACTATGGAATAAACTTCCCACTGTCGTTCGAGATTCAGACACTCTGTCAAGTTTTAAGTCTAGGCTAAAGACATACTTATTTACACAGGCTTTTGACTAGATTTAGACCAGGATGCATGGCTTGGGTCGGATTCGGAGTCATGTCGGCAGCCTGCCTTGTCCGCTAGCCGGGAGTGTCGAAGGGGCGGTTCTGGCTGAACTGGTTGGGTCCTCGTGATCTGACTCGGTCCATCCTTGCCTTAGAATAAGGGCAGAGCTGGGGGTTCATAGTCGTCAAAGAGTCTTATGGTGATCAGAGACGTTGGGTTGCCGTCTTCTGCCTCCCGTGGGGTTGCCGATGTCTCATGTGATGCCTCTTGGCTGTGTTTCCTACCAGTTCTCCTCTTTCTAGCTTTCTAGCTATGCTGCTATAGCTAATGCTGCCGGGGTCTCATGCTACACTTGGCATCAGTGATTGTTAATAGACACTGTGCTCTTAATCAATAACTAATTGTATTTTCTGTTTTCTCTCTGAGCTGTGTTCTGGTGCCAGTTCCAGCCCCACACATGATGTTCATCTGCTGCAGCTGCTTCTGTCATCAGCTCCTGCAGTATAACAGTTTAGGTTGTGTGTCATCATCTGTCATGATTTAGTTGTGCCACAGTTGTCGTGCTCCCTCTCGTGTCCTGTCGGTTGAGTCGATGCTGTGTGTGGAACTCTAGTGGGTGGTATGTGGAGGACATGTAGCTGTGTTTCAGAATCAGACCTTTATTTGTTGTAGTAATATTTGGAGTGTTTTGTTTGTAGAGTGTGCAGTGTCAATGTAACTAACTATCTATTCTGTTTTGTTTTCTCTTGTCTTTTTCCAGGTTCAGTTCCAGTCTTGGTGTTTTTCCCCCGAGCATCTATTGCGTTTTGGTCGATGAAGGTCATCTTTGCTGATTCTGACATGAGAGCTACAGTGACTGTGTCTGATTCCCATTCATTCCTGTCGTTCATGTGATACTGTTTGGTCATGTGTCTGCTTTCTATGTAAGTGGTAATACATGAGCGGGAGCGATGGAGTGTGAGCTCTTGGGAAGGTCCCGTCTGATAGCACTTGGCTTGGTGGTGTTGTCACAGCACTGTCGATCGGGCACTGTCTGAAGTGGCATCTGAAGAGTGAGATGATGGTGGTTGGTGAGTTGAAGAGGTCATGTTCTGTCATCTGGGTATGGGCTTTAGTCGTCCTGGTTGAGGAACAGGATTTGTTTTAATGTATCGCAAACAAAATGGTCCTGGTTGATAAGGTGGGTAGTCGGTCAGGTGCACTGTTCTCCTGAGTGAAGGTGATCGGAGTGAGATCCCGCCCTGTTGCAACCCTGTCTGTCCCTTGTGTAGTGATTGTAAATGTGTTAGATGAAGCAGTTAGTCTTGAAATCAGATTTCTCAGAGGAGCTTGACAGATCTACTGATGAAGCTTGGATTGAGCATGGACAGTTTTGGGTCCAAGAGGCTGATTTGAAGACTGGCAAGTGATGTTTTGGGGTGTGTAGCTGTACTGTTGTCTTTTCTGAATCATCTCTGGAAAGGCCGCAGGAGCTGATTTTGTTTGGTATTGTTGATGGGCGAAGAGCTGATGTTCAGATGTGAATGTGTTCAGTGCTGAGGATGTTTGATTGTCTGTCTAGAGTCTGGTTTTTCATGTCCAGCTTGGCCCAGTGGTCTTTGTTAAGAGTGGTGGGATCTGGTACATGGGAAGGATCTGGCTGCTGATTAATGTAGTACCACCCAGTGATGTAGTCAAGCTGTTGTAATTCCCGTCAGTGTGTTTGTAGTCGTGCACATGTAGTGATGGTGCTCTGTCATGGTGGGTTTGCTTGCTTGGTGATGTGTGTAATGTTGGGACTCCTCGAATGTCTGTCGGCCAATGGGCTAGACCTGATTGTGTAAGTTTTGTGTGGTCATGTGCATGGCCAAGGTTGTTTGCATGGTCTTGTCTGCAGTGTGTCAGTCATGTTATGTTGTGTCTGTGAAGTGATGTGTGTCTTGAACTTGTAACCATTTGTAGGTGTTGAGTATGTTAGTTGTGGTCTGTAGTTCAATTAGGACCTTTCTGAAGTAGGCTGGTGCAGTAGGTGGCATTGGTGTTAGAGGCTTGCCATGTTTTTTGCAGGATTGCTCTATTGATCACGTCTGTGTGCAGTTGTCGAAAGTGTCCTCGGAGCCCGGTGAGCTCGGTCTGACTACGATCTGTACAGCTGAAGAATGGTTTGTGCTGACCCACGTCATGGGTGTAGAAAGGCCAAGTCAGAGTTTTGATATGTTATCATCTGTTGATGAAGTTCTTGTGAGTGGTCTTTGTGTGGCTTGTTGTTGCTTTTTGAACGGTAGAGTTGTGCTTGGCTACTGTCCCATCAGGTGATGTTAGGAAGTTGTTGACATTGTTAGGAAATCTTGAGTCTTGGTCTGAGCTGAGTAAGGGGAGGTTTTGTCAGGTCCTGAAGGTCTCTTTCCCCTTTAGGGGTTCTGTCTAGTTTAGAGTACTGCTTACAAACTACAGTGGTGTCGTAGCTCATACATAGGCAGATCCAGTGGAAGTCACATAGTGGGATTGTGGTAGTCTAGTGGGTAAGGTACTGGACTATGGACCAGAAGGCCCAGGGTTCAACTCCCACCTCTGCCAAGCTGCCACTGTTGGGTCCTTGAGTAAGACCCTTAACCCACAATTGCTTGGATTGTAGGACTGTACCAATTGTTAGTCGCTCTGGATAAGGGCGTCTGCTAAATGTCAAATGTAAAGTATCGGTATTTTGCATTATTTAATTATTTGTGTGTGTGTGTGTGTGTGCGCGCTTCTTGTTTGTTTACCATTGTTGTCAAGTCGATCAATAAATGTAAGTCAGACTTGAACACTATAATAGTGTACTTGAAATGAACATGAGGCATGTCCCAGTGGAATGTCAAGAGTTTTCTGCTCTCCATAATGATCTATTACTGCCTAAGGTATTGGAGATCCTGACTGGGCAGCCAATGAAAAGAGCATAGGCTGTTCTGTGTGCACCAATCACGGTGCAGTGTTTTGTTGCCGTCAATGAATCACACCTGAAAGTCATGATTGTCTAAAGCAGAACATGTGTTTCCCTTTAGGGGGTGGTGTGATGGACTTGTATATAGGACCACTCCAGGAAGCAAGTGAGGCAGGGTGGGGTCATGCTGCCAGTTTGTGCCGAGGCTCTGTAGACGGAAACTGTGCCGGTGAGTATGCGGATTGTGTGTTTTCTTGTCGTTGTCTTTTGTTTGGCTAAGTCTTTTGTGGTGTTTCGTGGTCACTGTTTGCTTCTTTGTCTTTTCAGTTGCCGTGGGAACCAGAGTGGGGCCGGTTGCTCTTTGAAGGTTCAGCATCGTGTCCAGTGTAGCTGTAGTAGTGTAGTTTGTCTGACTTCTCCTTCTGTCCGTTAGGTGGCAGCACTGCCTGTGTGAATCTCTCCAGAGGAGCAGGTGTATTGAAATGGTGCTAATGCTAACACATGTTTGGTCCTTCTCACAGCCAGGTAAGGTCGGTGCTGGCTGGCTGGGTTGTTGTTGTGTCTTGAAGGTTCTTTGATGCAAGTTTGGTTTGTTTTCTTTGCAGGAGCTGTTGAGGAGTTGCAGATCCTGGAAGTTGTTTTTGTCTTGAATGGCTGATGGAGCTGGAGCGACGTGTCTTCCTGGTTTGGTAAGTGATGTCTGCCATTTTGTTATGTTAGCTGTGATTAATGTTTGTGGGCTTTACTTTAGTGAGGTGTTTGCTCAGGTGTGATCAAGTGTGTCCTTTAGGACCTCTTGTGGGTGTGTGTGGTTCTGCTGTATGTTGATGTGTTCCTTCCTTTTCAGGCCTGGCCAGTGTGTGTGCGCTTGTTCCTGGGGCCTAATGGCAGCTGCCTGTGTGAGTACTGAGTTTATTTGCTGGGTGTAGCTTTGTGGTGTTGATTGTTTGCGCAGGAGGCTTGTGTTTGAATGTGCTGCAGTTTCTCCACCAAAGCCTGAGTCAATAAACGGCCAAGTTGGTTACTGTGTTGGGTCTTTCTTTATGTTGGATTGTGTGCTTTTGTTTCACAGGTTGGCTGAAGGTAGGTGCTTAGCTCTGGACATTTTCTTTCTTGTCTCTTGTCTGCCGGTGTGAGGAAGCCAGCAAGGGGAAGAATATATATATACTAAGTCCCACAGTGGGCAAGCAGGGGAAGTGAGGCTGGACTGGAGCTGGCAGGTGGAGGCCGTGGCCGAGGAGAGGAGTGGAAGGTGAGACATGCCCAAGACATGGAAAGGCAGCACAGAGAAGTGGAGGGAACACTGCTAGTCTCCTGTTCCTCCGCCTGTCTTGGCTGGGTTTCCATGTCCAGGGCATGTCTCACCTTCCACTTCACCTCCTCGGCAACAGCCTTCCACCTCCTGCCCAGCTCCAGTCCAGCCTCACTTCCCCTGCTTGCCCACTGTGGGACTTAGTATATATATCTTCTTCCCCTTGCGGCTCCCACCACCGGAAGACAGACGACAAGGACAAGAGACAAGAGACAAGAGACAAAGAGACAAGAGACAGAGACAAGAGACAAGAGACAAGAGACCAAGAGGGGGGGGGGGGGGGGGGGACAAGAGCAAGAGCAAGAGCCCGAGACGAAGAGAACAAAGAGACAAGAGACAAGAGACAAGAGACAAGAGACAGAGACAAGAGACAAGAGACAAGAGAACAAGAGACAAGAGACAAGAGCAGAGACAAGAGACAAGAGACAAGAGACAAGAGACAAGAGACAAGAGGACATAGGACAAGAGACAAGAGACAAGAAGGACACGAGACAAGGACAAGAAGAGAACAAGAGACAAGAGACAAGAAGACAAGAGACAAGAGACAAGGAGAACAAGAGACAAGAGGACAAGAGACAAGAGGAACAGAGAAAGAGACACGAGACAAGAAGGAAACAGAAGGACAAGAGGGACAAGAGACAAGGACAAGAGAAAGAGGGAACAAGAGCAAGGAGACAAGAGGACAGAGACAAGAGACAAAGAGGACAAGAGACAAGAGACAAGAGACAAAGAGACAAGAAGACAAGAGGACAAGAGACAAGAGACAAGAGACACGAGACAAGAGACAAGAAGACACGAGAACAAGAGACAAGAGACAAGAGACAAGAGACAAGAGACAAGAGACAAGAGACAAGAGAACAAGAGACAAGCGACAAGAGACAAGAAGAGACAAGAGACAAGAGACAAGAGGCAAGAGAAAAGAGACAAGAGACAAGAGGCAAGAGACAAGGACAAGAGACACAAGAGACAAGAGACAAGAGACAAGAGACAAGAGACAAGAGGACAAGAGGACAAAGAGGAACAAGAAGAGACAAGAGACAAGAGACAAGAAGAGGACAAGGAGACAAGAGACAAAACATAATGACAGGGTGCAATCACAAACCCCAGTCAGTAGGGAGATGCGCCAACAGCATATGCCAAGCATCATACAGACAAAGCACCACATCCTCAAGTGGTTCCATTACCCTCAGGCAGCAAGCATGGATTTTCAGACACTCCCTCATCCTCAACAAGAAAAATCTTGAAGGGATTGCATGACCTGTGATGTTTGCACTTGACATAACCACTCACTTTGTCTCCTTAAGCAGGACATACCCAAAAAACAGCATAACATGTCCCGCGTACACTACTGGAAAACACCTCAGACACAGCTACCATTTCAGTGTAGGAAGTGTCAGTATAATGTAACTTACTTACCGTCTATTACAGTAACATAGAGCTTCACTGATGTGTGGCCAAAAAGTATGGAGTCCATTTATACACATTACATTCAGCTGGTACTGCCAAAATACCTTGGTAGGATTGAGGTTTCACCAATAGCCCTTTGGTCCTCTGGCAGAGGATATGGGACACTTTCATTGTCCACATTCCTTTGTGTAAAGACAATAAAACAGAACAAGACAATACTTTCCCGCTATCAAAGGTCACACTGTGCAGACCATTCAATCAGCCAGGTTATTACACATTACTGAAGATACACACCTGATGCTCCTTCTACTGCCCACATCTATATTCTCAACAGTTAGGACCTCCTACTACAGCAACACAGCAGGCTTCCTGCTCCAACCCATACTTATTGTTGATCAAAGTATATAAGATCTGGACCTCAAACACACTCACAACAACACATCCCTCCTAAGGCCACATCTCCCATTAGCAGGTTTGAGCCACTTCTCACACACACTCCAACATTTTTAGAGACAAACACCCACACATCACATTTCCTAAACATCTCACACACGCTCAGAGTCCAAAACCAACAGACCAAGAACCTGCAATACATTTTTCACATCAAACCCCGCTCTGACTTCAACACAGCAATCACACTGACCAACCACAGCAGGGTCATCAGGCAGAACAGCTCATCGGAGGCCGATGGGACAGGTGACACACCGACTCTAAAAACTCAAAGATGACTGAAAACATCAGGTGAAAACAAACTGAAAGGCTGGAGAACAATGGCAATAAAGGTGACAGGGACTGGTTGGAACCATTTCCTTACCTATGTCAGTGCATTCTGATTCCCACTAACAACACAAACCACAGCCACCTGCCCTGGGCTCCACTCTTACCTCAAGTCAAGTCATATCTATTTACATGGCACTTCTTACAATGGAGCATTGTCTCAAAGCAACTTTACACAGTTACATTATCTCCTAATAACTACATGCAATCCCAAATTGAGCAAGTCTAGGGCAACAGGGGCAAGGAAAAACTCCCCAACCCCTTACCTCTGTTGATTCTTTGAGGTTACTATGGACCGACATTGCTATCTTTGATACTACAACATACCAGAGCACTAAATCACTTTAAATCAAACAACAACCGTACCCAAAATGGCAGCTCACTTCAGTCCTGTACTCATTCCATAGATAAAAACCTGGAAATACATCAGAGGTCAAGGCTTAGATCATTACTGCATATATGGATTGTGACTAAAGGAAATCAGCAGGAAGGAATGATATAGAGATTCCCTGTTTAGTTTGAACATCATAAGACCATCGTCCACTCTGTTCCCTGCCAAAACAGGTCACCATTTCTCCTTCAGTTCAGCTTTGGTAACACACTTACTATATTCTTCACTACATCTTATATAAAGATCTATTTCACTCCTTCCTGTCAATTTCCTTTAGTGACATCTTGCAATCAATGTTCCCAGGAATGATCTACTGAGCCTTGACCTCTGATGTATTTCCAGGTTTTAACTACAAAACACACACACACACACACACACACAACACACTGCCACACTGGAAGCAGACAATTCTTTGATTGTGCACTCTCATATTAAAAACAGCAATCTCACTCCATAGTGAATCATGTGAATAAGACACAGCAACAAAACATCTCCGACACACAGAGTCTGTACACATGACACTCATGGTCACAACCACTCATATCTCGTGTACTGTCCCACTCTTTTCCACAGTACACCCACAAAGCTTAAGGTACTCCACTGGACTTTTACGTGACACTCCTACCAAAACTAGCCCGTTCCTTTGGCACTCTGACCCTATATTTAGGGTCCTTGTCCCACTACAAGTTGAACCTGCACACCAATCTCAAGTCCTGTGTAGCCTCTGACTCTTTCTCCTCCAGAATCACCCCATATCTACCTCCATCCGCCCTCCCATCCACTCCAATTGGCACACCCACACCATGGGCCTCTTGGCTGTTTCGCTGATCGGTGCCATCATCACCCAAAACACCAATTTACATGGACGACCACATCTCAGTAGGTCCACAGGCATGCCATGCTCCTTCCATCATCAGAAGACAGGTCAAGCGGAGCTCCACCAGACAGTCATAGCTGGGGAGAGTTTCCACTCACCTGAGCCTGCTTTACCCTTCTCCACAACCTTAGCCAAGACCCATCTGTTGTGTTCCTGGGTTGTCATGATGCCAGGGGTCACTGACATTCTCCGACAGACCTCCGAGGCCTTCACAAAACCACTCAACTTACACTGACGACAAAATGACACACAGACAGACTCTGGTTACCGATGAGCCACCTCCTGAATGCCATCGGTCACACGGGATTTTAGTCAGGCACACGCGAGTACAGCGGGCCAAACTCGTGCACGGCACACTGTTCGGCGTTTGATGACGTCACAGTCTTGCTACCTACACATCAGGTTCTTTTCACTTTGCCCCCAGCCTTCAGGGGCAGGAAGGTGCCACTGATTTGAAACTGAAAATGCAAACAGAAACTCATGATTGCTACACAGGTTACTTCTCATGTACAGTGGTGCTTCACAGTTTGGAACCCTTTAGAATTTTCTATATCTCTGCATAAATATGACCTGAAACATCAGCAGAGTTTCACACAAGGCCTGATAGTAGAGAAAGAAAACCCAAATGACACAAAGATAACATATGACATGTTAGTGAGTGGCAAAACTATGTCAAACCTCTACAATTAGCAGTTCTTTTGGAGGTGACATCACACTCAGGTGTTTTCAGTCAATGCAACAACAATCAGGTGTGAGTGGGCACCCTGCTTTATGTAAAAAAAACAGGGCTCTATCAAAGTCTGCTCTTCACGACACACACTTCTAGAAGTGCATCATGGCACAGACAAAGGACAGTTCTGAGAACCTACATAGTTTCAACTCCACCGTCAGATAGAGTCTGTAGGAATTTATTACATTCAACACCATTGTCACCCTCCCCAGGACTGGCAAGGTTGCTACGAGAAAGTCTCTGCTCTCCAAAAACAACATGTCTGCTGTTTGCTAAAGATCACGAGGACAAGCCAGAAGGCTGTTGAAAGAATGTTTTGAGTACAGATGACACCAAAACAGTAATTCTTGGTTTCAAATGAAAGCTTTACGTTTGGAGAAACACAAACATTGCATTCCAACATAATAGCCATGTCCCATCTCTGAAACATGGTGGTATTGGCCTATTTGGCTGCATCTAGGCAAGACGACTTGCCATCACTGATGGAACAATGGATCCTGAATGATATCAGAGAATTCTAAAGGAAAATGTGAGAACATCTGTCCATGAACTGAATCTCAAGAGAAGGTGGGTCATGCAGCAAGACAGCGACCCTAAGCACACAAGTCGTTCTACCAAAAGAATGGTTACAGAAGAATAAAGTTCATGTTCTGGAATGGCCAAGCCAAAGTCCTGACCTTAATCCAATGGAAATGTTGTGGAAGGACCTGAAGCGAGCAGCTAATGTGAGGAAACCCACCAACATCCCAGAGCTGAAGCTGTTATGTACGGAGGAATGGGCTAAAATTCCTCCAAGCCGGTGTGCAGGACTGATCAACAGCTACAGGAAACGTTTAGCTGCAGTTATTGCTGCACAGGGGGGTCACAGCAGATACTGAAAGCAAAGGTTCACATACTTTTGCCACTCACTAATATGTAATACTGTGGTAGCCTAGTGGGCAAAGTACTGCACTATGGACCAGAAGGTCGAGGGTTCAAATCCCACCTCTGCCAAGCTGCCACTGTTGGGTCCTTGAGCAAGGCCCTTAACCCACAATTGCTTGGATTGTAAGACTGTACCAACTGTAAGTCGCTCTGGATAAGGGTGTCTGCTAAATGCTGTAAATGTAATGTTGGATCATTTTAATCAATACATAAATGACCAAGTAGTAGGGCTGCAACAACAAAGTGATAAAATCAATAACAATCGATCATTAAAAGCCTCAACAACAAATTTCATTATCGATTCATTGTGTCACATGATTTATGTTTCCCCTGCCTTATCAAATTCGCTTACATTACTTGCGGCACTTTGTCAGCACCAGAAAACAAACACGAGCGACTGAACAGAGCCGGCACACACACGGAATCTTCAAAACAAGTTAGCATTAAGAATTAAATAAATTCTACAAATGAAACATGACCAGTGCAGAGAACAAGGTTCAGCTTAAGACCTCAAAAGTGCTGCACGCTTTGCAAACGTGATTTGACCTGGCACGGGAGCAGCCCAGTGCTGAGACAGCCCTCGAAACTGATGCTATGTCCACACGTACACGGGTATTTTCTAAGACGAGGGTTTTCAAATTTGTTTATAAAACACATCCCGTCCACACAAGCACTGTTTAAATAACAAACCTCGTCCGCATGAAAATGCACACAGTCGCTGTCAAGAGCAGAGCCAAACCAGCAGTCCTATATGCCGGCGAAACAGCTCACTCAGTGACAACAGCGACGTCCTATGCATACAAACATTTCTCGCCATTCTTCTTCAACAACCACTTCGTTTTGAAAGCTGTCCCACCGACAAGAGGTCCGACCAGGTCTCGTCCCAAACCGGCGACGCTAGGGGCGGGAACTGCTTAGTGGGTTTGATGGATATAGTAGTGACCTCCGGAGCGCTTTCTGACGCCTCTGTTCTTCAGTGTAATGAAAAGTAATAACTGTAAATTTATTGGTAAATTTGTAACAAGTTCGGTCAGCAGCGTTACAGCTGGCACTATTTTGGCTACGTCCACTGTTGCACAAAATAACGGCGCACAAATGACATTACAAGCAAGAAAATCTTCACCCTGGAAGGAGTTTTGCAAAAAGTCCATTTTCATTGACCTAAAACGCCATTTTCAGTGGACGAACGGTCAAAACGCATAGCTACGTTTTTAAAAATACCCGTGTTCGTGTGGACAGGGCATAAAACGGGTTGCAGTCAGCGATGAGGATGAAGGGAGCTCAACAACAGCGTAAGTCACCACAATATCCCAAGTTTGTTCTGCTTTGAAGTGAGGAAACATAAGGACGCCCTCACACTATGCGAACGGGAATAGCACGGTTGATGCTGGTTAGCTGGATGACAGTGATGAAGTTAAGAGACAGATATCCTATATTGGCCAGGCTAGCCAAGTCCTATTTATGCATTCCTGCTACTTCAACACTGTCTGAGCGTTTATCTTCTGCGGCAGGAAATAAGGTCTCTAAAAAGAGAGGCAGCTTTAGCCAGGAGCATGTTGACATGATAACATGTTTGGATTGCAATGCAAAGTTCCTAAAGAAAAAGCGTGAATGAGTTGTATGTAGTGTTTGCATCAGGGATGCACTTATTTTTCTTTATTATTTAATTTGTTATTTTAATTTATTACTACATTTAATTTAGTAAAAATAATACATTTAATCAAAAAAAAATATCAGCCAATTAATCGATTATTGAAATAATCGTTAGTTGCAGCCCTACCATGTATAATATCCATATCTTATTTGTGTAACTGGGATCTCTTTATCTACTTTTAGGACTTGCGTGAAAATCTGATGTTGTTTTAGGTCATATTTATGCAGAAACATAGAAAATTCAGAATGGTACACAAACTTCTAAGCACCACCATACAATTTGCATTCTTCATTGGAACTACACAACACTCTAATCGCCTTCCAGAACCCATCAGCTTCAACATCCGATATTCCACCGTACTCACCAACAACTCCTTTTAGAAAGAAAACCATGTCACAGACTACAAAAGACAAAGACATCTTTCAGAAAAGCAGCCAGCCAGACTGGCGATACGGACTGGGGTTACCACGACTGCCTTTTTAAACGCACAAAGCCTCTCGTTTGGACATATGGACGACACGGAGTCACAGAGTGCCGGCACTGCTCTCGGACACGCACGCATTCGCAACTTCAAGGGGTCAGACTCGGTCAACTTAGACCCCAGCCCCGACGCACGCAGCAACTCATCGGATCGTCACACACGACCGACCGTCGAATCGCATGAGTCTTCTGCCGCACCGACCGACCGAGTTCGGACCGAGCCGCACCGATACACGCATCTTACCTGCCGTTGTCCCGTCCCACTCCCCACACGCGGATGCTGGCGATGGGCTGAGAGTGCAGGACACAACGGTCCATGGGGTCCACCAGGTTCAGCGTGTTGTTCTCCAGGATCAGGTACATGTCCTTCCCCTGCACACACACAACATCACACAAGTCCGTAAGCAGGACCGGCCTCGATTCCAGGCCGTACCCCACATCCGGCAGAGCCTCTCAGCACATCTCACCTCGCCCCAGATCCCGACCGTGTCCCTGATGTCGTTCTTGCAGTACGACAGCTGCCGGATGCAGTTGTTGACGGCCACACTGCTCTTCCCGGGAGCCAAGTCCTCTTCGGCCATCTCCACCCAGCCCAGGGAGCGCACCGCAAAACACTGAGGACAGAGACACTGTCAGTCGTACCAAACACAACTCAGACACTTCATACCTCTGTCTCTCATCCTTCTAACATCCTCACCTCGACCTTCTACCCTATTTATTCCATTCATCCCTCCATTCTTGCTTGCAATCCGACAACCTCCCACCATTCCTATCCATTTTTCTCTCTCTGTTCCTCCGTACTCTCGGGTAGCCATCCATCCCGGGATCTTGTTTCCATCCTTTGCTATGCTATTCATCCCTCCATCCATCCATGCATCCACCTTTTCTGCCTTTCTTCTATCCATCTAACCCTAACCCAGCCTTCACATTCTGTCTCTCAACCATCCCTCCGTCTTTCAAGCCATTTCTCCCTAAATCCTTCCATCCCTCCATCTATCCAGCCATCTGTCCAAACCTGAGAGAGAACCATGACCATTGACGTGAGGATTGTGAGAATCTGTCGACCCAGACTCATTATCGCCAATTTCACACAGTACACACGCTGTTCTGTAGCTGTTAGCACTTTATTACTATTTAAATATTTCAAATCCCGATCGCATCTCTATCGCATATATAGGACTTTTTACAACATCTTAATCATTTTCTTCTAGAACTGGCAGTTTATAATTTTCGCCACTAATCACTATTTAGTAACTTTACAGGTATTCCATCTTGTGTTTGCAGTAATTAGCCATTAGCTAATTACCAGCGTTACATGATCTTTTGCAGTAGTGTGTGTTTTTATAACTTGTTGACAGCCTTTTCCCACCTCCTTTTCTATGAGACTTAGTTTTTTTGGGACATTTGGTATTGACTTTCCATCGACACTCTAATCAAGCATTGCATCGAACCATCAGCTGCAGCTTTACCATCGGCTGAACCATATCTTCACTCGGCACCCCACAACACCACTGGAAGCCAAGTACATTTAATTTATTATTGAATTGATTGCACTAACATGGCTTCTGCTGTGCTTGTTCCCTGTGCCGAGTGTGGCATGTTCAGCTATTCTTGCTCCGTCATTAGTGTAAATTTTATTTGTGATAGGTGTAGGCTTGTAGCTAGACTGACAGAGAAGATTGTAATCTTAGAGGCACGCATCCAGACATTAGAGAAGGCTAGCTCAGCTCTTAGCTTAGCAGATCTGGATGCCACAGGTGAAATTAGTCACCCCAGCCCATCAGCATCCTCGCAGCAGGGCGAGTGGGTGACAGTTCAGCGATGTAGTCGTAAGGCTAGTCCACGGGAGCACCACTCTTTACCTGTTCACGTGGCCGACAGGTTTACCCTCCTCAGTGATGCAGCCACTGAGCAGCCTGTTGAAAGAGCTCTGGTCATAGGTGACTCTATTTTACAACACATGAAACTAGCTACCCCTTTAGGGACACCTTTAGGGCTCCTGCTAGGGTCAAACGCATTAGGGAAAAAAGGCTAGCACCATGGTATAATGGCCACACCCGTACCTTAAAGCAAAGAACACGGCATCTAGAGCGCAAGTGGAGACATAGTAAATTGGAGGTGTTTAAGATTGCTTGGAGGGACAGCATGGCAGAGTATAAGCATGCCCTCACTAAAGCTAAAGCTGCATACTTCTCTTCAATCATAGAGAAAAATAAGAATAATCCAAGATTTCTCTTTAATACAGTCTCCAAAGAACAAAAAACCCCACAGAATGATTCTCCTCTTCTCCCGTTCTGGGTATTTTAACAGTAATGATTCCAGACTTTTAATCCATGAGCTTCACTCACCATCACCAACTATTCAGTCAGCCCACCGGTTCCCAGATGCCGCACAAGTGAAGACATCTGTTCAATTAGCTGTAAATCAAGATTAGAATCTTTTACCCCATCTACTAATATTGAACTATCCGCACTGATCAGCTCGTCTAAGTCATCAACATGTTTATTAGATCCAATTCCTACACATCAACTCAAACAAGTATTACCTAATGTTATTGAGCCAGTGTTAGTTATTTTAAATTTATCCCTTACCTTAGGTTATGTGCCTAAATCCTTTAAGTCTGCCGTTATCAAACCACTGATTAAAAAAGCCAATCTTGACCCTTGTGTGATATCTAATTATAGACCAATTTCAAATATACCGTTTCTGTCCAAAATCTTAGAAAAAGCCGTCTATCAGCAGCTCTGTAGTTACCTCCAAAGGAATGAAATTTATGAAACATTTCAGTCTGGCTTCAGGCCCCATCATAGTACTGAAACAGCATTACTTAGGCTACTAAATGACTTGTTAATGTCCTCAAATAAGGGATGTGTTTCTTTTCTTGTTCTGTTAGATTTAAGTGCAGCATTTGACACTATAGATCATGATGTTTTACTAAACAGACTAGAAAATACTGTAGGTATTGCCCATTCCCCCGTCTGTAAAAAAACTTAGGCGCTTTGATTCAGATTTTCTTCTCCTTTGATCGCACATTAGCAGCGATCACCTCCCATTCTTTTCTTTAAATAACAAATATTGCTAATATTGAAAAATATCCTCGTCTTTTAGTGGATGCAGAAGAAACTTGTTCCATGCATTTTATGAACCACAAGGTTGGATGGTACGGGGTGTGAACGTGGGGCCCTTACTTGACTGGACTGCTCCTAGTAAATCTATAATAAACTTCAGTTAGTTTCAGAAACGCAGCCGCCCGAGTGCTAACTCGAACTAAGAAAATTTTGACAAATATCACTCTCCTGTTCCTCTCATCACTGCACTGTTACCAGTCAATTCCGCATCGATTACAAAATCCTTTCTTTTAATACCCTTTATAAAGCTCTACGTGACCTGGCCCCACATTATCTGAGTGCACTCTTTAGAGTTTTTAACAATCCAACTCATTAACTACTTCGTTTCGCAGGTTCATTCTTCTTTTTAGGTCCTAATTAAAAAAGTACACAGCCGGGGGAAAGGCTTGTTTTGTTCTCATACAGCCCCCCAACTATGAAAAACTTCCCACTGTTCCGCGTTCTTTTGCCTTGGGTTCCATTGGCCGGGGAGTGTCCCAGGTGGGGTGGGGGTCTGGGCTGAACTGGGCTTCGTCCCTCATGATCTTGACTCTGTTCCTTGCCTTAGACTAAGGACATAGGCTGGGGGTTCATAGTCCCAAAGAGCTTAATGGTGGATCAAAGACCGTTGGTGGTTCTGTCTTCTTCCCTTCCCTGTGGTGTTGGCCATGTCCTCATGTGTATCCCTCTTGGCTATGTTACCCTAACCAGTTCTCCTCTTTCTAGCTCGCTGCTATAGCTAATTCTGCCGTGGTCTCATGCTACCACTGGCCATCAGTGATTGTTTAATAGACACTGTGGCTCTTAACCATAAGCGAATTACTTTTCTGTTTTTCTCTCCAAGCGGTGTTCCAGTGCCAGTTTTCTGCCCCACACATGATGTTCATCCGCTGGAGCGTCCACTCAAGCGGCTTCTGTCTGTCATCATCTCCCCCGCTCCCCGGCCACTTAATGCCGATGTGCATCTTCACATTTTATTCGACTTTGACTCCATGACTTTAGTTTTCGTTCTTATTTATTTCATCTACGCGCCCAAAGCATGTTTGGGTCCCTTTCTTGAGTGTTTTGGTCCTCCAAGAAACGCTAGCTTGCTCAATCTGGGAATTGGGCGTAGATTTAGGAGATACTCTAAACTTGTAAGTTGCTTTGGAGACAATGCTCCATTTAAAAGCGCTATATACATATATCTACTTTGACTTGAACTTGACATAGCCTAACAACTGGCTCTACAATACTAGGTATTACTTTTTGAGTAGAATGTAGGAATTTGATCTAACAAACATGTGATTACTTGACGAGCTGATCAGTGGCGATAGTTCATTCTTAGTAATTGGGGTAACAGCTTCCTAATCGTGAATTTACAAGCTCCTTAAACCGATGTCCTTCACTAGTGCTTCATCGGAAGTTTGCTGAACGTTTGGTGGTGTGGTGAGCATTGAGTTTTTTAATGCCTAAATGTTTTCTCTCATTAACGAAAGTCATGAAATCATTACTGTTAAAATTACACAGAACGAGAGAGTCACTTTCTGTGGGGTTTTTTGATCATTTGGAGACTGTATTAAAGAGAAATCTAGAATGATTCTTATTTTTCTCAATGATTGAGAAGAATTATGCAGCTTTAGCTTTAGCTTCAGTCCGTCCCTCTGTCTCTTATCCCTCTACCCATCCTTTGGTACAATCCTCCCTCCGTCCTTACTGTCAACCCGACATCCAGTCCATTTTCTGTGTCGACTTTCATCCGTCCTTTCCTCCACCCCGCCGACACCCATTCTTTACTATCATTTTGCGTTCACTTTATTCTATTGATGCACAGACAGGGTCTGCCCTTAATTAATTTTGCTAGATAAAGACCAAGATTACTAAAATGAAAAGCACACTATTAGGTAACAACCATGATTTTGGTTGAATTAATAGAATCCATTAAACTATAAAAGTCTGAAAATCTCAAACAAAAAAAGATTTAAACATTTGACCCAATGTCCCTGAAGTGGCCTATACACACACACACACACACACACACACACACAATGTCCAATAACACATAGCTCCAAAGTACAACACAGAATCTGCCACAGATCAATGATAACATCTTGATAGTTATGACAAAGCCTAGATCCCTCCATGATGTTTACTCTGGCTAATGACCCATAGCGGTGTGTGTGTCTGTGTTTCACCTTGGCTTCAGGGTCACTGTGGTTGCTGCTGGAATCATCTTCCTCCACGGGGGCGGGGTTTCTACACAAACACAACAAACCTCAGTTGAGTACTCCAGTGCTATTGTGTGATCCGATGCGACACGTGCTTAGCAGCAGTTAGACCGCACTTAGGTCCGACCCGACATCTGACCTAGGACTGCCTACACCGCCCGATAACAAATCAGCAATGGACACATAAAACACCACCAAACCACAATACAATGAGGTGATAGAAACATTTCTTGGGCTTGAAACCCAATCGGCTCCTGCATCATGTTCTTTTTATGTACCGGTCAGGATTATTACGGGGCGGTTACACAGCATCAGCGGCTTCGTCGGTTTCTTAGGTGTCACAGGCTGCCGGCACGCTGTCTTTACACACCCTCCGCGGCCGATCAGAGGTTTGTTCGTGGATCTATTAAAGTCCTGACGCTCTACAACTCTGTCTTCAACATAAAGAGCTTCGGCTAAAACATTTATACTCCCTAGCCAAGGATTGAAGACTCTCATTCGGGATCTCACTCCGGTCTCCTTTTGTTTTTAGAATGGGGTATCTGTCTGAGTAGCGGCCCGCCTTAGACATCGAAATATACAGCGTCAGTCTTTGCCAAATCTAAATACATTTATTTAGAAGAAACTACATCTTATCCAGCGATATAGTTGGGTTTACTGTCTGTTTAGTCCCAATAAAGGTGACCACGGTGAGCAAAGGAGTTTTAAAGGAATCTTACAACAGAAAACAATCTTCTTCCATATTATATTAGATTAGATCATATAACATTAGATTATATTATTTTGGATTACATTATATAATAACCTTATAGTGCAACAAACAAAAAACTTATATATTATAATACACTTCATTATCTTATTTTATATTATATTAATATATTAGACTATATATAAATCTTATGGTACATTAACCACAAAACTTATATATTACATAATATTACATTATCTTATATAATACGATATTTTATATTAAACTTTTAGTACATTAAACACAAGGCTTATATATGATAATACTACATTATCTTGTTTTATATTATATATATATTAACTTTACAATATTATTATTAGATTTTAATATAGTAAATGGAGAGTACATTAAAGAAAAGCCTTAGATATTATATAATATATTAACCTTATAGCACACTAAACAACAATTAACAGCACCGTATATTAATTAATGACTAACATTAACAATATATCACCTATATAAATAACAATCCCTTAATGTGAACTCTGTAGCACTGTTAAACAACATACAGTTTTAACACAGGGTGGCGCTACAGCTCACGACGGATGGTACTACACCCAAAGCGAGACATACCGGAGCATTGGAGTATTGACCAAATACTTATTTTCCACCATGATTTACAACTAAATCCTTTAAAAATCCATATACATACATACATATATATATATATACATACATACATATATATATATATATATATATATATATATATATATATATATATATATATAAACAATCCCTCAATGTGAACTCTATAGCACTATTACACAACATACAGTTTAAACACAGGGTGGCGCTACAGCTCACATAGGGTGGTACTACGTCCAAAGCAAGACTTACCGGAGCTTGAGGGAGGCATAGCGGAGAGTGGCTCCTTCAAACTCCTTCAGGCTCGGGTCCGGGTTCACCGTGGCCGCCTGCAGGTCCTGAAAGAGACAGGAAGACAGGGTTCGACTGAGCGTCCAGGGTTCGAGAGGCTCGAGGCGGCATGCCGAGCGCGTGGCCGTTCTCTGGAAGCCGAGCCATGCTTAGAGACGATCGTAGGCTATGGCCGAGCAAAACGCCACGTTCTCCTACGCCATAGACAGCAAGAAAGCGTGAGGGTGGCCGCAAGCAAGGGGGTAGAAGAGCGAGCTCAAACACCAGAAGGTCACAAGGGAGTTAACTCGGTTACCCGGGCGACCGGGGAACCTGGAACAGGCGTGCAGTTCACAGGGAAATAAAAAAGCTAACTGCCATTTCTGGTTTGCTGCAGCTCGGGTCCCGTGGACCCAGGGGGCGCTCCATACTAACCTTCCAGATCTCACTATCGAATCTTCCGACGGCAAAAATCGGTCCAGGGCTGTTTCTGCAGCCAGTTATTAACCACACACACACACAAACACACACACAAACGTCACACCAAACAACGTCGGAAAAGAGGAGAGACAAAAGTCAGGGCACGTTAGATGCTCGGCGAGGCTCGGCATGCGCTCCACATTGGTGTTGATGTCACAGGAAGGGGCTGGTGGTACGTACACGGCTCAAAACGCACAGGGTCTGGAGAGTCGACGGGATTCGGTTAGGACAGACAAACATGATTTGAGGTCAAAAGCCAGAAACCGTGCGTAATAGCGGTCCTGACCCTCTCCGCACCCCTGGGGACCGGACTGTAAGAAACGAGCGGCACCAGAGGGACGGTCTGGGGGAAAAGTCCATTATATACTACATTAGATTAGACTAACCCTAGAGTCCACTAAATACAGACCTTAGAATATATATATGACATTATACAGGGTGGGCCATTTATAGGTACACCTAAATAAAATGGGAATGGTTGGCGGTATCAACTTCTGTTTGTGGACACATTATATATCGGGAGGAGAAAGAAAACTTTCAAGATGGGGTGTTGACCATGCGGGGCCATCTGAAGTCGGCATTTTGGATCCAACTTTATTATTCCAGTGGGAAAGAGGGTTCTGTAACCATCAAATGTATGAGAATTTCACAAGAAGAAACCAATGGTTGGATTGTGGTTTAAAGGGAACTTTATTCTTTCATGAGTTATTTAAACGTTATGACCACTTATAAAATGTGTTAAAGTGTGCCCCCCATTGCAATTGTCAAGCAACCCTCTTCTCCCACTCTTGACACACTGATAGCAAACACCGCTATCAGTTATATAAATTGGCAATTGCTATAATTAGGAGAGACTGGTGATTGGTTTGCAGAATTCAAGGTCATGTTGGTGAAGGTAATTAAGCAGATGAGGAAGTGATGGGCAGGTTGGTGTTAAGGATAGGAACCTAGAAGGACAGATGGTGGTGGATTTTGCAAAGAGGATGGAAATGGGCTGTGGTTTAACACCATATTTCCAAAAGAAGGAGGAGCAATGGGTGGACTTAAGAGTGGAGGGAGGAGCACACAGGTAGGACTACATCCTATGTGAAGAGGGGCTTAAAAAGAGATTGGTGATTGTAAGTAGTGGCAGGGAGGGGGAAGAGGAGTGTTGTAGCTAGGCAAGCATCGGGATGGTTGGTGTGGCAGGATGGCTATGGTGGTTAGGAAGAGGAAGGGGACAAAGGCAGAGCCGCGGACCAAAATGGTGAAGTTGAGAAAGGAAGAATGTTGTAAGGAGTTCCAAGAGAGGAGGAGAGGAGAAAGGCTGGGGGGGGAGAGGAAAGAGATACCACACACTAAACTATGGAACTACAAAAAAACCAACTCATAACACAAAACCTCTAAAACCCCACAACCCACCCCTCCCCCCACCAGATGACCTGGGGGTAGTTAGCAGACCAGTCAGAATTATACAGACAGGTAGACAGGTGCTGGGGTGTGTCTTCTGGGAACAGGCAAAGGATGACAAGGAACTGGTTGGTGGGACGAGGAAGTGCAGGAGGTTATTCAGAGAAAAGAGGCAGAAAGAGAAATGGGACAAGGGGACAGGGACTTATGAGAGTAGGCAGGAGTACAAGAGATGCGGCACAGGGCAAAGAGGGAGGTAGGCAAAGGCCCAAGCAGAAGGCTACGATGAGTTATATGAAAAGGGTTAGACAGTAGGGAAGGAGAGAGAGAAGGAGTTGTATCTGCTGGCGCGACAGAGAGATAGACGCTGGAAAGGATGTTGCAAGCTGCGCAGGTCAGGGGATCAAGGATTAGAAATGGAAAAGGTACTGACAGGTGAGGAGAAGGGGAGGGAAAGATGGAAGGAGTGGAGTATTTTGAGGGAGTTGATGAATGTAGAAAAAGAAAATGAAAGGAAAGAAGGTGGGATGGTGTAGAATTGTTGGAACAGGATGTAGCAAAAGATTGCGAGGAAGAAGTTGAGGAAGCTTTGAACAAGGATGAAGAAACAGAAAGGCAGTGGGCCTAGAAAAATACCGGTTTGAGGTATGGAAAGTCAGGAAGAGCCGGGAGTGGTGTTGTTTTGGGGGACTAGATTATTCAATGGAATTCGTGAATGAGAGTATGCCTGAGGAATGGAGGAAGAGTTTATTGTACTGAGTGTTAAGCAGAAGGGATTGATGTACAGAGTTTTGGTCTTACAGGGCATAAAGTTGAGAGCCCCACAATGAAGATTTGGGGAGAGAGTTGGTGGGAAGCTAGGATCAGAAAGGACGGGGGGTGACAGTGGGTGAACAACCAGTATGGTTTCATGCCCCAAGGAAGGGCCAGGATGCGGATTTTTGCTTTGAGACTGTGATGGAGAGTATAGAGATGGTCAGAAAGAGCTACCACTGCGTCTTTGGGATTTGGCGGAAAGCTATTGGGACAGGGTGCCAAGGGAGGGGAAACTGTGGTGGTGTATGAGGCAGTCCGAGTGGCTGAAAAGTACGTTAGATGAGATGCCTGACGTATGAGAAACAGGTGACAGCGGTGAGATGAGATGTGCTGTAGGAGTGGACTTGGCGAGTGAGGTTAATCTGGAAAGGAGAGGAATGAAAGTCAACTGTAGTAAGGAAGAATACATGTGTTTTAAACGAAAGGGAGGCAGGTGGAACCGTCAGGGGCTACAGGGAGCAGTTGGCACAAAGGTCCAGGAGTTCAGGTACTTGGGATTCAAAGTCCAAGGAAAGGGGGGACGAGTGTGGAAAAGGAGGTAAGAAGAGAGAGAGGTACAGGCAGGGATGGAGTGGGTGGAGACGAGTGTCAGGGTGCTGTGTGACAAAAGCGGTCGCAGCAAAATGAAAGGAAGATTTATAATAGAGTAGTCGAGACCAGCCTTATTGTATGGCTTAGGAGACAAGTGGCATGACAAAGAGACAGGAAAGCAGAGCGGAGGTGGCAGAACTTAAGATGTTGAGGTCTCTTTAGAGTGTCTAGGGTGGCCAGGGATAGGAATGACATCATCAGAGGGACAGCACAGGTTGGAAAAATTGGGGGACAAAAAATCACAGGAGAGGGGAAGACTGAGGATGGTTTGGGACATGTGCAGCGGAGGGATAGTGGGGATATATGGTAGGAGGAGGTTGGGAGATGGAGAGCGCTTGCCAGGGCAAGGAGACGGGAGAGGAAGACCAAAAGAGGAGTTATTTGTTGTGGTGAATGAAGATTGCAGGGAGTTGGGGTGAGAGTATGGAGAGTTAGAGACGTGGAGGAAGGGTGAGGTGAAACGTTTTTAACTCGCTGTGGTGACCCTGATAAGGAGAAGCCGAAAGAAGAGAAGAAGAAGAAGAAAGAAGAAGAAGAAGAAGAATGTACTATATATTTTCTGACATCAATATTTAAACAAATACAAACTTCAGTTCCCGCAAATTAAACGAAAATTATGGGTTCGAGGGATACGCGTCGTGGACTATGGACTCCATTTGGAGGTCCAAAAGGAACTGCATTTAAGAACGCATTACACATTTATAATTCAATTGGACAGACATGAATCGTTGCCTTTGTTTTTTTTTTGTTTCGGGGGGGGGACATAACACACACGACGGAGCGCTCCGGTCACGTCACGACCCTTATGACATTCACCACACAGCATCAAATTCACTACAAGGATCCCACTTGTTAAATGAGGCCCCCATTACTGAAACACGGAAGGAACTTGAGGGAGGGGGCGGGGCATCCTAACACACTGACACCACTTTAAAGAGAGAGGACGAGTTACCTTGTACTCGTCCCGATGGAGTCTTCCGACGCTCTGTCTTGTCGGGCATGATCTGCAGCGATGAGGACGAGGCTACACCACCCAACACACCACACACACACCACACACACACACCACACACACCACAGTTAATCACTCACCACACACACAACAAAACACGAGATTAAGTGCACAAAGACTCACAAATAGCAGGCTGTTGACGAAGCCGCAGGAAGGAAGGTTGGCCGAGTCGGAAGGAGCAGGACGAGTTGGAGGACAGGTGAGGGCCGGGTCCCCGCGGACGGAACGCGGGAGGACGGGAGGCACGGGGTCGCCGGGCCTCTGACAATGGTGCTGCCCGAGCGGGGGACCCCAAAGAACACGTCCGCTTGCGACACCTGAACGTCCACAGAGAACGGGGGTTTACTGGTTTCTAATGGCCGATCAGAGAAAGACAGAGAGAGATTCTCATTTACGGTTGTTTCATAAACACGTCACCCTTCAGCTTCGATGGACAGACAGGACTGTTTAGTGTTTGACATCTTTAGACTTCCTTCGTTGTTCTTCAGGTTTTCCCTTAAAACTTCGGATCATTCATTTCAAATCAAGCCAATACGCTACATGAACTATTACCATTAGGATTCAAACCCAACATTTCCATAAGTATTAGGACACAAACCCAACCATGGCAAAAGTGTTGGGAAACAAACCCCTAACTGGCAAAAGTATTGGGACACAGACCCAAGTGGCCAAAAATAGTAGGACACAAACCACACGTGGCCCAAAAGTATTAGGACACAAACCACATGGGGCCAAAAGTATTAGGACCACAAACCCATAATTGGCCAAACTATTGGGACACAAAACCCACATGGCCCACAAGCATTGGGACACAAACCCATATAACTGGCCAAAGGTATGGGACACAAAACCCATAACTGGCCACAAGTATTGGGGACACAAACCCACACGTGGCCAAAGTAATTGGGGGACACAAACCACAACTTTCACTTACGTTACTTGATTTTCAGCATGCGTTTTTCTTCAGAGCCAGCATGAAGCTTAAAATAAAACAAAAACCTCAGACTTTCTACAACCAAAAAGAAAGCCCAAGTGGGACTATGCAAGACTCGCTGTTTGTTAACTTATAGGCATTGTTTGGTTGTATTTAAAAATAGGGTGTGTGTGTGTGTGTGTGTGTGTGTGTGTGTGTGTGTGTACCTCGTCAGGAGTGGGCGAGGGCGAGAGCGAGCCCAGCGAGTGCTTGCGTTTGTCACGGTGAGCGGTGCCGGCGGAGGCGGGGGGTGCTGGGTGGCATGGGCCGGGCCTCTCCCACTGCGTGGTGCCAGTGGGTATGTGCCAGTAATAGATGCCAGCCATGTCGGTCATCATCTTCCATCCCGGGGGCAAGTCTGGGTCCGTCTGGAACGAGCGCTCACCCCAGATATCTGCGCGCGCACACACACACACACACACACACACACACAGGCTGTCAGTCAGCTGCAGATTCCCCGACGCACTTCATCCGTTAATGAGAACGTTACACAAACACACACACACACACTGCTGCAACAACAAAACCGCAACGTTACACTAACGCCATCAACAGGAATGTGTCCGGCCCCGACATGTCCCGTCAGGATGTGGTTTTGGCAGAGTGTGTGAGAGAGTGTGTGAGAGAGTGTGTGTGGGTGTTGAGGAATGGCAGAAATTTGCATCATGCTTCTCAATCCAAGTTAAATAAGCCGGCGCTGCGTATTTATACGGGTGTGTAAAGTCGGTAAACGTCCTCGTTCCGGTAAGATCTCGGATCGGGGTACTAACATAACGGCGTCCGGCCGGATTGCCCGCCTCTGGGAATCAATAAAAAAGACCCAGAAGACAAGGCTTCCAAAACAAATGCAGAAAAAAATGCTTCCCAAAACCGACCAGAGCCTGCAGACACCGCCACTCCTCGTGGGACGCTCCGCTCGGCTGTAGGGGCCGAGCGGAAAGAAAGCCTTACGACAGCTTTCAGATCGGAGTCGTGGACCGATTCGCCGATCGGAGTCAGGCTAATTCCATCCGTCACGAGGCACAGATGGCGCTACGCGGTAAGATGGAGTGGGGGCGCTGTGACCGACGATTGACTTGGGGTAAAAATCGGCCGACGCGCGGCGACTCGGCCTCCAGAAGACGCGAGGAAAGCTCGGAAAGACCCCAAAGAACCAAAGATTTGCAACGAATTTTTTTTTCGTCGACAGTAACGAAGTTACAATATTTCTCTACGGTCTGCGCGAGAGATTCCCGCAGAATTTCGGCTTCGCGTACGTACAGATCAGCACCAGGGAGGGACAGAGAGAGGACGGGTACGGAGACGTAAGGGACCTACAGAGCACAACAAGACACGCAGGACGGGGAAGAAGAAAGATCTAAAGGTTTTGAATGACAAGAAGGACAGGACAGGAGTGAAAAACAGGCATGGAGGCCACGAATGGACAGAAGAGGATGAAAACATATAGAGAAGACAAGATAAAGACGGAACAGACAGAGAGACAGAATACAGACAAAAAGAACACAAAAAAACAGAAAGACAGTATGATGCAGATGGAGGGAGACAAACAAGAGACAGACCAAACAAACTGAACAGGGAGAGACATGCAGACAAAAAAGAGAGACATTACCATGAAGACAGCAAGTAAACAGGCGAAGAAAGAGACAAAGGGAAACACACAACAAAAAAAAAGAGCAGAAAGGCGACAGACAAAACCAAAAAGAGGACAGAAAAGACAGACAGACAGACGAGAAAGAGGGACCAAAGTGAGAGACACTGTGACATGGGAAAAGAGGCAGAGAAAGACAAAAAACAAAGGTTCTAAATGCACACGACAGACATATAGACAAAACGAGGGACAAAGGACAGCAACCAAAAGAAACAGTCAGAGAGAGACAGGACAGAGGAGATGCGACCAGAGGGACGGGGACACAGGGGACACAGTAGAAAAAACAGACAGAAGGGATTACAAACCAGAGGGACAGGAACAGGGACATAGAAAGACAAACAGCAACAGAGGCAAACAAACCAGAGAGAGAGACAGAAAAAACAAGACAAAGTGAGAGGAGACGGGAACCACACAAAAAACACAGTGCGAACAAAAAGTAGGGACAGAAGACACTCGTAAGAACCGTGGAGGGACGATGTCATCAAAACAAAACAGTTCAAAGAGAGACAGAGAGGCGGACATAGAGTGAGAAAAGTGAGACAGAGGGACAGAGAAAAAAAAGACAGGAAAAGACCGAAACAGATCCAGGCAAAAGACACAAGGACAGAAAACGAGGGATACAAAGAGAATGCAGACTAACAAAAGAGGGAGGGAAAATGAGAGAGAGAGAGACAGAAGCGACAGAGCGCGGCAGGACAGAAACAGAGACCAAAAAGAAAGAGGGACATACGAACAAAAACAGGACTGACCTGGAGACAAAACACAGACAATGCCGAATAAACTGAGGGAGAACGTGAGGGGGGGAAAGACAGACAGGAAAAGTGAGACCGAAAGAGGACAAGACAGTTGACACAACAGAGGGACGGAAAGACAGACAGAGGAGGACAGACGGAAAACAGAGACATACAGACAAAAAGACTGACAGGCGACGGAGGGACCAAAGTGAGAGGACACAGAGGGCAGACGTAGTAGACAGAGGACACAACCAAGAGGACAGGACAGGACACATGTCACGTTCATATCCACTTTAATTCTATTCCGAGTTCACGAGGAGCCGGGACATAAAACGGCAACCAACAGGGAGCAAGACAGGAACCAGGCTGACGGCCGGCACCAGTCGATCCCAGAGGCACACGGAGGTTTAAGCTTCAATGAGAGACCCTAAATGCTCACGAGACGACAGCAGAAAAACACCGATCCCATCAGCATTCGGGACCGCGGGCGAACTACAACCCACACCCCACCATAAGCGGCCACAGGGCTGCATTCGTGGGATTTGGAGTTTGTGCTGCTTAAGTGGGTCAGATCGTTTCACACCACACCCACACGCCTCGGAGAGGAAGACTTCACACGAAAACAAAACACACACGCACGCACGCACGCACGCACACCACAACACCCACCACACCACAGGAGAGCTGAAGATTTAGTCACAAGCACTCCGCCACTAAAAGAGGACAGGAAGAGGAGAGAGAGAGAGAGAGAGAGAGAGGGGCGGAGGGAGGGACGTACAGAAAGAGTGAGACCAAGAAAGACAGAAATACTAACAGAGTAAGCGAGGGAGAGAAAAACAGAGACAAAAGAAAAACAAAGACAGATGGAGGGAGACGCAAACACAGGCCAATGGAGAAACAAAAAGAAACAAAAACAGAGGAAGAAAAATAAAACAAAGACAGAAAGAGAGAAGAAACAAACAGAGAAAGTGGGAGAAACAAAAAGAGACAGAGTGAGAGAGGAAAAAAGGAGACAGAGGAAAAACAAATGACAGACAGGAAGAGAGAGAAAATGAGACACAAAGACGGAAAAGAAAGAGAGAGAGAGAGACACAGAAAAAAACAGACAGGGAGAAATAACAAAAGACAGAGGGACAAACAAAGAGAGACAGAGGAAGACACAGAGAAATGGAGGAAAAAACAAACACAGAGCGAGAAAGAGAAACAAAGAGAGAGAGGGAGAGACAGCGGGGGAAAGATAAACAAAAACAAACAGAGACCGAGGAGAGAGAGCAGCAAATGGACATCGGGAGAAACAAACGGAGACAGAGAGCGACCAGGAGAAACAAAGAGACAGGGGGAGAGAGACATGCAGAGAGACGGGGAGAGAGACACTCACAAACAGAGAGCAACGACGGGGGAGGAGAGAGACAGAGAGACAGACGGTGAAATACAGACCATGAGACAAGAGTGACAGAAAGTGACAGAGAGACACACTGTGAGATACAGACACAAACGGTTAGAGACACACAGAGACAGTAGCAGACAGACACAACAAGTGAGAGACACACAGACACACTGAGAAACAGACAGTGAGAGACAGACAGATGCAGCTCTTAACGTGCGTCACTTTCTTTCTGTCTCTCTGCAGTCTATAAAGCAGGAGCCTGAGAGGGAGGGAGAGTGGAGTTTTCCACTGCTGTAAGCTCCACACACACACACACACACACACACACACACACACACACACACACACACACATCACGCTAAAGACCGCGAACACGCATGATGCCCTAAGTTGACCATTCGGCTCACACGCTGGTGACACCCGAGCTCGCTCCTTTCATCTCCGTCCTCACCTGGAGGAAACCGTGAGCATGCATAACACACACACACACACACACACACACACACACACACACACACACACACGGTACCTACCGTCGTAATTCACTATTACAATGGCCAACATGTAGTCTTTACCCAGCATCATGGCTGAATAACCGAGCGGCATCTAACACACACATCAGAGAGAGAGAGAGAGGACGGGCGAGAGAGCAGTAAGCAGCAGTGAGAGAGACGGAGGGAGGGAGGGGGAGAGAGAGAGACAGAGAGAGTGAGAGAGAGAGGACTGAAGCTCTTCTCAGTTTGTTTATTTGTTTATCTCAGGACTTCAAGCAGGAAGACCGACAGCTGCTTCCTGTCAGGGCTTATAATTGACCTGATTGGCTACAATGGCCTCGCCGACCGAAACATTCGGTCACCTCGGCAACTCGGGATCATTTTTCCTCCGGTATAAACTACTGCATCGTCACGTGCGAGAGAGAGAGAGAGAGAGATGGAGACAAACAAGGATAGGGAGAGGGAATAAGAGACACAAACAGAAAAACAAACTGTGAGAAAGGCAAAGGGATACAAACAAACAATCAACGAGAGAGAGAGAGGGAAAAGAGAGACAAGCAAAAGGACATAAAGACAAACAGGTATATATACAAATGAAGAGAGAGAGAGACACACACAAACAGGGAGAAAGACAAAGGGAGAATGAGAGACCAAGCAAGCTGGACAAATGGGGAGACAAACACAAACCAAAAAGGGAGATTTTGCGGAGGAAGACAGAGACAGGCTGTGAGAAAGGCATAGGGACAGACAAACATGGAGAGAGGTGGAGGGAAAAGAGAAGACAAACAGAAAAACAAAAAGGGGAGAGACGCAGAGACCAACCAGGTGAGACCGACAGAGAGAGAAAGAGAGACAAATATGGAGAGAGACCGAGCGAGTTGGACAAATGGGGAGAGACGGAGACAAACAGCAAGAGAAACACACAGAGGTAGAGAGACAAACAGGAAGACAAACGAGGAGAAAGAGAGAGCAAAACAGAGGGAGGAAGAGAGACACACAGGGAGAGAGACCGAGGTGAGACAAAAAGGGAGATTTGCGGAGACACACGCAAGGAGCGAGACAGAGGGCGGTAGAGAGACACACAGGGAAGTAAGTTGAGAGTTAAGGAGAGACAAACAAGGCGAGACAGAGAGAGAAACAGAGGGAGGCAGAGAGACGGAGCAAGCTGGACAAACGGGGAGGGGCCCGCTCTCAGCTGACACACACCTGTCCTGCCAAAGCAACCGAGACCAGAAGCAGCACCAAACACACAAACACACTCACCGAAGCGGATTCAGCTGGAATACCTACCGGGAATCGGAGCTAAACACACACACACACACACACAGCTCATCTGTACCCGACTCCGTCAACTGAGCAAAGGAACCGAGAGCGACCCAGCAAACACAGAAAACACACACTCCCTAAACACACACATCCTCTGTCAGTGGGGCGACCCCCGGGACAACCCAAACCCCCACCCCAAACTCCACATCTACCCCATTAACCCCAAACCCTCGAACCCCAATCAGGTCCGGCCGGCGCGGTACTGACCGTTGTCTTCCGGCGACCCCAGAGACGTGCTGTCCTGAGACAGCGTGGTCCAGCTGGACTCCTCGTCGCTGGGCTGGAGGTTCTGGATGCGGTGAAGCGCTCGGTCCGTCTTCGCCCCGGTCCGTGGCCTGTCCTTCTTGGTCTCGGGGGAGGACGAGGAGGACGAGGAGCCGATGGAGAGCAGAGGCGTGTCTTCTGGGCTGCGCTGCTTCCTCGTCATCGGAGGGCTGGGCTGCTTTTGCGTCAGCAGCGCCTCCCGGACCTCGTCGTCCCGGACCTCGTCGTCCCGGTCCTTGGGCTCGTCCGGCATGAGGTCGTCGTCCTCCAGGATGAGCCTGTCCATTAGGAGCGGCGGGGACTTTCGCCCGACACCCAGTTCGTTACTTTCCGACAGGATGAGCAGCTCGTCCGAGCCGTCCTCGTTTGGGTTCGAGTCCTCGTTCAGGAAGTCCTCGCAGTCGTCCACGCTCGGCTGCGGCTCGTCGTCGTCGGTTACGTCTCCTGCCTCGTCGTCCTCGTTCCGTTTCGTTTCCGAGTTTCGATTCTGGTCCTGCAGCTCGGAAGCTTTGCGTAACTGGTTCGCGCCGTTCTTGGCCAGCTTTACGTTAGTCGTCAGGGAGGACGGCGGCGGCGGCGGCGGCGGCGATGGGGGCGGGGCCGGACCCTCGCCCAGCCCCATGGCGCTCTGGATGCTCATGAGAGCGTACTTCTTGCGACACTTCGGGGGCGTGGACTGGCCCTGGCTGACGACGTCGGAGCTGACCAGTTGATTGTGGGAGGAGCGTAGACTCAGGGAGGTGGGCGGGGTCACGGCCGGCCCATTGCGATTGGCCATGTCCATGGAAGGGGTGGAGCTATGCGGCGAGGGCACGCAGACCGACATCATCGCTGAAAGAAGAGGAAAACAAACTTAATACTACAGACTAACTAAAGGACACTAACGAGGGAGTAGGGACTCTAATGAGAGAGTAGGGACACTAACGAGAGAGTAGGGAGAATAATGAGAGTGTAGGGACACTAATGAGAGAGTAGGGACCCTATCAAAGGAGTAGGAAGACTAATGAGGGATTAGGGACAGTAATGAAAGAGTAAGGACACTAACAAGGGAGTAGGGAGACTAATGAGACATTAGGGAGATTAACGAGGGCATAGGCACACTAACGAGGGAGCAGGGACACTAACGAGGGAGTAGGGAGACTAATGATGGATTAGGGAGACTAATGAGGGAGTAGGGACACTACTGAGAGATTAGGGAGAGTAATGAGGGAGTAGGGACACTAAGGAGGGAGTTGGGACACTAACGAGGGAGTAGTGACACTGATGAGGGAGTAGGGACCCTGATGAGGGAGTAGGGAGACTAATGATGGATTAGGGACACTAACAAGGGAGTAGAGACACTAATGAGAGAGTAGGGACACTAACGAGGGAGTTGGGACACTAAGGAGGGAGTTGGGACACTAAGGAGGGAGTAGGGAGACTAAGAAGGCAGTTGGGAAACTAACGAGGGAGTAGGGACACTGATGAGGGAGTAGGGACCCTAACGAGGGAGTAGGGAGACTAATGATGGATTAGGGACACTAACAAGGGAGTAGAGACACTAATGAGGGAGTAGGGACTCTAATGAGAGAGTAGGGACACTAACGAGGGAGTAAAGACATTAACAAAGGAATAAGGACACTACAAGGAGACTAATGAAAAATTGAGATACATATTTGTCAGTCAGGGACTAAAGCTGGTTAGATCGGATTCAAAGGCTGAGGGAGGGTCCGAGGACTCACCTTGGAAGGGTTCGTGGTGCGAACTCGGGGCTAACGGAGGCTACTGACGCAGATCTGTGAGAAATTGTAGCGAGGGAGAAATCGTTACACGTAAATATGACATTAACGTCAAGATGAACAAAGTGGCCTGTACTACTCACCAGAGAGCTGAGAACGGGGCCGGGTTCCACAGAGCGTGCCGAGCCATGGCGCAGACCGGGGACTCCGTCTGCACGGGGAACAGGGAGGAGACGGATATGGGTCTGTTCAAACGATGCCGTGCCGACGAACGACTAAGGGAATCCGCTCTCTGTAAGGAACGAGCGGCAGTGAAGGGAGAGGAAATAAGTGCCGGGGCGAGTGCGGGCGAGCTCTAATTGGAGACGGGCGGTTAACCTCCTCCCCCGTGCTATTTGGGAAACGCTTCCCTCCTGACGCGCCTCCCTCCTCCACCCCGACTCCACCGACACGCCGGTGATCTGCGGGGCGGAAGTCTGACTTCGTTCGGACACTGTGCGCTTGCTGTTGTTGTTGTTGTTGTTGTTTTTGGCCTGGGAGCGAAACCGACGTCGGACTCTCGAAAACGCCAGAAACAGCCAATGCTACGTGCCCAGGCGTGGAAAACCCAGGGAGTTCTGAGTTATAAACAGAAGCCAAATTCCCTCAGTCATTTATCGCATGGGGACAATCAAGGAATCGGCTGCATTCTGTACTAGTTCACTCTAGTTCCCTGTTGACGCTCTAATTTAATTAATAATTTAAGTAAATAATTGTTATCAGATTTATTTTTTCCCTTTTTTCGCCCCTTATTCTTCCGTCCCCCACTTTTCGAGATATCGACACTGTTCCAACTCCAGATGTTCGGTCTGATTGTGCAATCCGGGCCTGTATACAGCTTTTTGATCGGACACAGGTTTTCTGCGTAGCTACGCATTTTTGATCATATTTTATCCCATAGGAATGAATGGGATACAAATGTTTTGTATCCCCCTTCTCATATCGCAATGATACAAATACACTAAAAACACCACAGCAACCACATAACAACCACCTGACACATCTTAGGAACCATCTGATACCATAGCAACCACCTGAATTACCTTAGCGACACTTTAGCAACCACTTAGCAACGCCATAGCAACCACTTAGGATACTATAGCAACAACCTAACAACACCTTAGACAACTTAAAAAGCAGCTATCTCACCACAGCAACACCAAAGCAACCACTTGGGATACATCATAGCAACCACCTAGCAACAGCATAGCAACCACTTGGGATACACCATAGCAGCCACGTAGCAACACCATGGCAACAACACCTTAGACTCCACGGGGGAGAACATAGCAACAACCTAGCAACACCTTAGACACCTTAAAATCCACCATAGCAACCACCTAGCAACAGCATAGCAACCATCTGGGACACCATAGCAACCGCATAGCAACACCAGAGCAACCACCTTGAACACCATAGCAACCACATAGCAACATCATAGCAACACCATGGCAACCACTTGGGATACCATAGCTACCACCTAGCAACAGCATAGCAACCATCTGGGATACCTTAACCATCTATCAACACCATAGTAACCATGTGTGATACAATAGCAACCGCCTAGCAACACCACAGCAACCACCAAACAACAGAATAGCAACCAGCGGGGACACCATATCAACCACCTATCAGTGCCATAGCAAAGACCTGGGAAACCATAGCAACCACCTAGCAACACCGTAGAAACCACCTGGATAGCAATGACCAGGGACACCATAGCAACCACTGAGCAACAGAATGGCAACCAGCAACGACACCTTAGCAACCACCTAGCAACACTACAGCGACATTATCGCAACCACAGGGAGAACATAGCAAACATACAACAATGCCTTGGCCCGCTACCAGAGTGTGGCATCTTACTGACCATGTAGCAGCAGCCTAGCAACTGGAATCCACTACAGCTGCCCAATCCCTTCGAAAAAGTACAAACGGGACGTATTACTATCACTGTACGACCTTTTTCTTCAGTGACAAGACTACTTTCACATGTTTCACACACTTCGTAAATGGCAGCCCTGCAGCCACATGGGCTGCAGGAATTTAAGAAGGAGATGAGGAATTCCTGGCATGCCTGTTTTCTTAAGCCTTAATTACTCAACAGGGAAAGACGACACACGCCCTTTCTGGCTTTGTCTATATCTCTCTCTCTCTCTCTCTCACACACACACACACACACACACACACAGGCTTACCTGTGAGTTTAGGTAGCAGGGCGGTGGTTGGTACATGGGAGATCTTCGCCTGAAAGAGAAAGGGACCGTGGATTATTGTCAAAGCTACGACTCGCCTCCATAAATAAAAACCAAGTGTTACGCCTCTGTTACTCAGGCCAATGGCCACAGAGGGGGCACAACTTCAACTACCACGTCTTTCACAGAAACGAACTCACACGCACATGGACACACAACGGATACACCTGCTGCGCTGAGACGAACCCACAGGTAATGTCACAGGGACAGGTCGGGTCCGTACGAGAGTGTCACTGAAGGGGCGTGGCCCGTCAGAACTATACGAGGCTGTCCTACACCTTATTGCACGATCCCAGTGAAACAACTCTGAGGCACGTCGCTTCAAAAGTTTCGTTTTTGAAGTCTGACAGAGACGCATGCAGAGAAAAAAAGTCGTGGCCTCAATCCAACACATCTGTATAAATACTGCGCTCGCTCTCTCTCTCTCTCTCTCTAAAAGGGCAAATGTGCTGCTGATCAGAGGGAAAAGTGCTGAGCTGGAGAAAATGAGAACACAGAGAGAGAAAGTTTGGTGGGAGGGGGAGTTCTTATTTTACGATCGTGACCTCAGCCCGGTGCATTATTTTCGGCTCCGCTTTACAGCCACATGGCTGTTCTTCTCCGCAGAGCCGCTCCTCCTGCAATCCGCCTCCGAAACTTGCAAAGAACGTACGAGTCATGTTAACATCTGCTTGACACGATGTCGACCTTCCACTGATCTGGGTTCAAATCCAGAGTGGGATGTCCATGGTAGATGGTGGGCTCCAGATCCTTCCCCATGACCCGAGGGTAAACTCTGCGCCACTCCCCTCAATTACCCGTCAATATGCCCAAAAATAGGTCGGCGACTGCCTCGTGCCGACGTGCCCCTTCTTCACAATCGGCAGGAAGACAGCCATCCAACATCTTTGACTTGCATTGCGGTTTGGGTCACTTTTGATCCCGTCCCTCTAAACGTCTCGGGCTTGCTCTGGGGTTTGGGTCACTTTTGGTCCCGTCCCTATAGACGTCTTCGACTTGTTCTGGGGTTTGGGTCACTTTTGGTCCCGTCCCTATAGAAGTCTTCGACTTGTTCTGGGGTTTGGGTCACCTTTGGTCCCGTCCCTATAGACGTCTTGTGCTTGCTCTGGGGTTTGGGTCACTTTTGGTCCCGTCCCTATAGACGTCTTTGACTTGCTCTGGGGTTTGGGTCACTTTTGGTCCCGTCCCTATAGACGTCTTGTGCTTGCTCTGGGATTTGGGTCACTTTGGTCCCGTTCCCTATAGACGTCGTCTGTCGGCTTGCTCTCGGGGTTTGGGTCACTTTTGGTCCCGTCCCTATAGACGTCTTTGACTTGCTCTGGGGTTTGGGTCACTTTTGTCCGCGTCCCTATAGACGTCTTTGGACTTGCTCTGGGGTTTGGGTCACTTTTTTGGTCCCGTCCCTATAGACGTCTTGTGCTTGCTTCTGTCTGGGATTTGGGTCACTTTTGGTCCCGTCCCTGATAGACGTCTTGTGCTTGCTCTGGGATTTGGGTCACTTTGGTCCCGTCCCTATAGATGTCATTGTGCTTGCTCTGGGATTTGGGTCACTTTTGGGTCCCATCCCTATAGACGTCCGTGTGCTTGCTCTGGGGTTTGGGTCACTTTTGGTCCCGTTTCCTAATAGACGGTCTCGGGGCTTGCTTCTGGGGTTTGGGTCAACTTTTGGTCCTCTGTCCCTATAGACGTCTTTGACTTGCTCTGGGGTTTGGGTCACTTTAGTCCCGTCCCTATAGACGTCTTGTGCTTGCTCTTGGATTTTGGGTCACTTTGGTCCCGTCCCTATAGACGTTCTCGGGTTGCTCTGGGGTTTGGGGTCCTTTTTGGTCCCCGTCCCTATAGACGTCTTTGACTTGCTCCTGGGGTTTGGGTCACTTTTGGTTCCCGTCCCATAGAACGTCTTTGACTTGCTCTGGGTTTGGGTCACTTTTGTGGTCCCGTCCCTATAGACCGGTCTTGTGCTTGCTCTGGGATTTGGGTCACTTTTGGTCCCGTCCCTATAGACGTCTTGTGCTTGCTCTGGGATTTGGGTCACTTTTGGTTCCGTCCCTATAGATGTCTTGTGCTTGCTCTGGGATTTGGGTCACTGTTGGTCCCATCCCTATAGACGTCTTGTGCTTGCTCTGGGATTTGGGTCACTTTTGGTCCCATCCCTATAGACGTCTTGGACTTGCTCTGGGGTTTGGGTCATTTTGGTCCCGTCCCTATAGACGTCTTTGACTTGCTCTGGGGTTTGGGGTCACTTTTGGTCCCATCCCTATAGACGTCTTGTGCTTGCTCTGGGATATTGGGTCACTTTTGGTCCGTCCCTATAGAAGTCTTTGACTTGCGTCTGGGGTTTTGGGTCAACTTTTGGTCCGTCCCTATAGACGTCTTGTGCTTGCTCTGGGGTTTGGGTCCACTTTTGGTCCCGTCCCTATAGACGTCTTGTGCTTGCTCTGGATTTGGGTCACTTTTGGTCCCGTTCCTATAGACGTCTTGTGCGTGCTCTGGGATTTGGGTCACTTTTGGTCCCGTACCTATAGATGTTTGTGCTGCATCTGGGATTTGGGTCACTTTTTGGGTCCCCCATCCCTTATAGACGTCTTGTGCTTGCTATGGGATTGGGGTCACTTTTGGTCCCATCCCTATAGACGTCTTGGACTTGCTCTGGGGTTTGGGTCACTTTTGGTCCCGTCCCTATAGACGTCTTTGACTTGCCTCTGGGGTTTGGGTCACCACTTTTGCGTCCCATCCGCCTATAGACGTTCTTGTGCTTGCTCTGGGATTTGGGTCACTTTTGGTTCCGTCCCTATAGACGTCTTTGACTTGCCTCTGGGGTTTGGGGTCACTTTTTTTGGTCCCGTCCCTTCTAGACGTCTCGGGCTTGCTCTGGGGTGTTGGGTCACTTTTGGTCCGTCCCTATAGAAGTCTCGGGCTTGCTCTGTGGGGGTTTGGGTCACTTTGGTCCCCGTCCCTATAGACGTCTCGGGCTTGCTCTGGGGGTTTGGGTCACATTTTGTCCTGTCCCATAGACGTCTTGGACTTGCTCTGGGGTTTGGGTCACTTTTGGTCCCGTCCCTATAGACGTCTTCGACTTGCTCTGGGGTTTGGGTCACTTTTAGTCCCGTCCCTACAGACCGGCAATTGGCGGGAAGACAGTCCCCATCTAATAGTCTCTCTGTACCTGTGGAGTGCCCCTCCAGGCCAGCAGCAACCCGGGTTCGGCGCACTCTAAATAAAAAAGAACGCAAAAACTACACGACTGCTACGAAACCTAGGCGCCGATTATGTTTTGATAACGCAGGAGACAAAGCGACCGACAATGTGCTGAAGACCCGAATATGAACCCGGCACTGACGGCCTGAACGCCGCCAGAGAGAAAGACGAGATCAAGGGAAGACATGGAACGCTCTGACAGATTCTAAAGCTGGAGGCAACAGAAGAGAAGCATTTATTGTTCTGGCTGTGAGAGAGAGAGAGAGAGAGAGAGAGAGAGAGAGAAAGAGAGAGAGAGAGAGAGAGAGAGAGAGAGAGCGAGAGAGAGCAGGTGTGACGGTTGCTGACAGAAGCCAGAAGATTCTATTACTGACCTCCAGGCAAACCGTGGCCTGGGTGCCTACATTTGGGAGCGTCCCATGGACCACTGGTCCCAGCCAGACGTGATATACTGATGCCCCGTCAACACAACCCCCTCCCCTCATACAGGGGCTGAGCGTAACAATGGAAGAACAACGAGCTGTCGGGCTAAAACTAGTCCATCAGTCAGGACCCGGATCCAGGAAGCCGCGATGTGGGAACCGGATGGCTGAACAATCAAAGGAGAGGCGGCTGTGGACGCTTGTTTGGGATGTTTGGGGTTTGGACTGCTTTTAGTTCCATATCTGTAACGTGTGGAACTAAAAACTGAAGGTTTATAGGGACGCGACTAAAAGCAGTCCCAAACCCCCAGTGCAAGTCCGGGACGTCTGTATGGACGGGGGCAAGAAGTGGTCCTAAAAAAAAAATAAGTGCTCTGTGGGGGTTTGGGTCGATTTAGTCCCATATCTTTTAGACGTCTTGGACTAGCTCTGGGGTTTTGATCTCTCTCTTTGGCTTGCCATATGTGCACCCACGCACACGCACACACACACACACACACACACACACACACACACACACACACACACACACAGGAATGGAAATATGGAAAGCAAGAAGGGGAAGAATATGCTGATGAGAACAGTGTGTGTGTGTGTGTGTGTGTGTGTGTGTGTAAGTGTGTGTGTCCAGGCCCTGACAAAACACAGACAGGAAAAAGGAAGTGATGGCAGCATTCTGGATTGAGACCTCAGGGACTCTGCAAATAGAGCAAACCCATAGTAACACACACACACACACACACACACACACACACACACACACACACACACACACACACACAGACACACACACACACACACACGGAGGGATGAAACAGCAGTTTCATAACCCTGAGTCAAGCCAGAAGCACCACTGGATCAGATGAACAGCGTATGACACACTAACACACACACACACACACACACACACACACACACACACACACGTATACAAACACACAAGGGTCACACAGATACACAACTACAAGCTCTGACTACTTCACAAAACACACACAAACAAAACGAAAGAACGGGACACAGACACACAAAAAACACAAATACAAACTCACACAGACCTACAAAGACAAAATTTAAAAAACACTCGCACAGCCGATTACACACACAAAACTAAAGATACACATGAAAACAAATGCACACACATGCACAGAGAAAGAGACACACACACACTGACATAAAATCACACAAAAACAAAGTCATACATAAAATAAAACACAAACACAGACAAACACACCACACAGACACACAAAAATAAAGACACAAAAAAACAAGTAAACACACAGAGACAAACTCATAAAACCCAAACAGACACACAGACACAGAAAGACACAAACAGCTGTACACAAACATGGGCACACAAACATTACACATACACACGCACAGATAGGTAGGTAAGTAGGTACCCACATGTAGGTAGACAGACACAAAGCACACATGCAAACAGACAGACACAAACACAAAGAAACACACAGAACTAAAGACATGGTGTCAAACACAAAAACAAACTTACAAACAAAGACATACACACTCAAAGAAAGGCACAAGAAGACAGACAGACACACATCACAACACAAACACACAAAAATGGCACAAAGAAAGGCACACACGGAGCAAAAACAGACAAACACAGTCAAACACAGACAAAGCCTAAGAAAAACAAGAATATAAACACAAACACACACACACACACACACACACACACACACACTTGATCATGCCGTGCTTCCACTGAGTATTTAGACTGTATCGGGTTGTAGGTCTGCCGGCGCTGATGCCACACAGTGTGACCGTACACACTAAGGGGTTCCTTCAGACGGTCTGGGGCTGTGTGACTGTAGGTCTGGGTGGATCCCAGAGGAGTTCTCCGTGGGGTTATCCATGGGGTTCTCCGTGGGGTAGGTCAGAGCTGTGCCCCTGTACTGAGTGGGTTTGTTTGTGGTTCCGCTCTGACTGCACCAGGAAGGCTCGGGTGGAGTCAGGATACTGAAGCACGATAACAGAACTCATTAAGGAGCTTCAGAAACAGTACCATATATGGTCATCTGTGCAGGATCAGAGCCTCCTGATTACTGATCTATGACGAGGAGGATGGGGATCTCGGGTCAGATCACCATGAGCTGCTGCAGATCATTACAACATCGGACTATAACAAACTCACTGGGATCTACCAGAGGAGCCGATCCATACACTGAATCAAAAAAACACTGACACACACACACACGGCCAGAGAGAGACATGTACACAGACAGGTAGAAGAACACAAAAACCCACACCGACAGCGAGACACAAACACACAAAGGGACACACAAATACACAGACAGACAGACAGACAGACACACACACACACACACACACACACACACACACACACACACACACACAGTTCTGCACACACACGGCTCGGCTGCAGGTCCGGTCATCCGCCTGTGTCTCTGGTCAGTTTTGGGTTTTGGGTCGTGAGCTATCCCTGTTACCTGATTCGATGACAGCAGTTCTGCTTAAACTCCGCCCCACCCAGCCCAGCCCCGCCCCCACGCTCGGGCTCTGTGACTCACTTTTTCCTGAGATCAGCGAGTCCAGACCCCGTGAGACGGGGGCTCAGGGCTGAGTTCTGGGATACGATCAGTCTCTCTCACACACACACACACACACACACACACACACACACACACACACACACACACACACACACACACTCTCCTACGCAGAGCACAACTTTAGCGATGACATCACCATCCTAAGCTAAAAACAGATGCAGAAACGCAGAGGCGTGAGGAGACTGCCCGGGATCGGCCTCGTCCCAAACCGGGACTTCTGCTTCTGATAAACCCTGCAAAACATGACGGGCGAGCACCCAGTGGTGGGCACTCGGGTGCCAGGGTCAGGCCTCACACGCAGACGGGACTGGACCCCGCCCAAAACTATGCGCTCTGCTCTATAAAGGCTGTAAGGCGGTTTCGCGAGATCTGGCAACCTCGCCTAATTCATTCCCAGACTGTCTCGCTGGTAAAACCAGTTCGAAAAACAATCTGCGTCCCTCGCGGCGCCCGCTATGCGTTTCACAGATGTTCCACGTCGACTCTAAACGGGGGCATGCCCGATGGTGGCGCTGCCCGGTTACCTCACAGAGGGACTCGTTTCTTCCTAAAGCTGCCACCGCGTGCCTTTGAGATGAATAGGAACTCCAACCGTGAGCCGGGTCCGCTCACGTCATCATCAGTCCCACGCCACTCTCCGTATTTACACCCGTGTCTTAGGTGTCCGCAAACTTTCGGCTGTAGCGAAGAGTTATCGCCACAAACACAATCGTGAGTCACGTAGGACGAACCACGTTACCGGTACAATCAATGAGAACTCGAAATTCAGAAAATGAAATTCATCACGTCGACTTCTGACCATTACTTCCATCGCTCAGGGGTCCAGGCTCTGTGCTGTTTAGACCGATACAGCTTAATAATAGTCATGAAAAATAAAAGATACTTTAATAATATTCTTTAAAACATTTAATTGATTTAGGAAATACTTAAAAATATATAAATTACATTTGAGTTTAAAGATACTTGTAAAGATTTAAATAAATATTTTTATAAATAATTTCAAGATTAAAATATTTTTGTTTATTTATAAATACTTCACATACTGCCAGATTTCTAACTACATAAATAATTTATACCTAAGGACATAATGATATACATATATTGTATGTATAATCCTATTTTTAAATATTTTAATAATATTCTTTAAAGCATCTGAATTGAGTTACAAAAAATATTTTAAAATATATAAACCAAGTCTTACAGAGTGTTTTATTTTTAAAAATACAATTTTCTAGGGTTCAATAAATGACTTTAAGCTGATGTTCAAATTATTTGCATTTATTTATAAATAGTTTATGTATTACTGCCAAATTTATAGCTGACTACATTTGGGAAAAAATATATTACACACAAAAATAATAATAATATTGTAGTAAATATATAATGTATTATTATTTTAAATATCTAATAATAGTAGAATGTTTAACTTTAAAAATACACATTTTTCAAATTTTATATTATTTAAAACATTTTACTTGATTTATGAAATATTTAAAGATATACAAATTTCTTTATTTCAAATATCTGAAACATTTTTATAAAGAGCTGAATTAATAATTTCAATATTAAGACATTTTTGTTTACTTATAAATAAGTCATGGGCAAATTTATAACGGACTACATTTTGTAAACACTATTTATTAAATAAAACAAAAATATAATATAGATCTTAAAATGTACGTATAGCCTTTTTGTAAAAGTATTCTAATAATATATTTTTTTTAAATGTATGATATATTTTTTAAATATAAATTACAATAGTGCCATTAGGTTTTACAGTACTTTTTATTTTTAAAAATACGCAAATTGTCTGGAGTTCAATAAATAATGTCAAGATTAAAACTTTTTTATTTAGTTTTAAGTCTTTCAGATTTTTATCCATATATTTAGGCATCATTATCAAAGTTATAACAGACTATAATTTGAAAAAAAGAGCTATATAAAACAACATAAAATGCAAAAATTATATAATGCATGTACAATCTTGTTTTAAAAAATGTCTAATATATATATATATATATTTTTAAATAAAAATTATAGCAATGCCATTAAGTATCAGTGTTTTCTTTCCAATCCAAACATTTTTCTAGAGTTCAATAAATAATTTCAAGGGGTATTTTTTATTTATTTTTAAGTAATTGAGATATTTATCTACATATGTCTGCATTTACTATCAAATGTTTTACTGACTACATTTAAAAATAATGCCTAACAAAAAATATAATAAAGCTTAAAAACATGTACAACTTCATAATGTACATTTAATCTTACTTTTCTAATATTTTAATAATTTTATATTAGTGCCATTACGACATTTTACAATGTTTTATTT
>JAJAGP010004390.1:6487-50854 GCA_025084515.1 Ancistrus triradiatus | reverse complement strand
TGCTAATTCCAGAGGAGTATCCAGGTCCAATTGTCCCCGACTTGGCTATGCTTGAGGCAGCACCAGGTGATCCACTTGTTGAATGCCAATGATATAAGAAGAAAAAGCACATCAGGACCAGCGCCGCTCTTCCAGTGGCCGCAAATAATTCCCTCCCACCCCATTTCTGTGTGTATGCCCATTTGAACCCCCATGATGTTGCACAGGGGCAAGAGTCCCACCATGACAGGCTCCACCTTTTCATGTGTATTCCAGTGGATATTTTCAGTTATTGTGAGTCAGAAAGTTCACAATAAAGGGATGGGGGGGGGGTGTTGTATCCGCCAGGCTTGGGAATGCAAATTAAAATTGGCTATTGATAATTATTTTCATTGAAAAAGTTTGATGCTTGATGAGGCTTTTAATATTTCTGTTCTTGGCGCTGGAATAGTGAGGGCTGAGACATTTGTGTTGTGTTTGTCATGATTTTGAGTCTTCTGTTCCAGTTGTCGCTAGATTTTGCATGGATGTTATGCATGGAAATTACACTAAAATATGCAACTGAATTTTTTGAAATCCAGAGGGCTTATGTCATACCTCCGTACATATTTAAAACTCCTTCTAATTTCTTTTAAATACAGCAAAGTACAGATTCCTTTACATTTTTATACAGCAAAAGTAAAAGTAAAAAAGGAATGTTTTCACTTGGTTATTTAATATATAGTGAAGCTACAATAGAACTCTTTTTTACATTTGTAAACCTTTATTGTAGTGTTTTAACTGTTTAAAAGTGCTTCAAAACTTATTCAAGAATGCATTGTTTTGACTTGTTTACACTTCTGAAACTGCAAGACAATCTAATTGTGAACTCGGTTCGACCAGAGTGTATCATCAGAGTGCACGCCTACTTTATACAGTAGATATGTCTGTTTTATAATTACAGAAACTCATTGCTCTACACTGAAAGTAAACGTATAGCCCTAGATAAATGAATGTAGACTTTTTTGGTTGTGATGGCTATACTGTATGCGTCTAGTTAAATGCCTGAGTATTATGTAAAATACCAAGCGCACTAGGGAAAAGAATATCATTGCATTATTAATGTGCTGTGTTTTACAGAATTTTACTGAGCAGTTTATTTCTCCCTGTGGTATTACCCCATTTTCCACAATTTGAATATCATCCTGTCTGTTTTTATTTGAATGTGTGGCCAGTTTGCAGCTTATATCCGAGCGGCGGTACGCAAAGAGAAGGGTTTACCCATTCTGGTTGAGTTGCTGAGGATGGATAATGATAGAGTGGTCTGTTCAGTGGCTACTGCACTGCGCAACATGGCTTTGGACACCAGGAACAAGGAACTGATTGGTCAGTTGATTTATAAGCTATTAGTTGATTCTATTAGTTAGGTTGCAATGTTAGCTCATATGGTTATGACTTTGATGTTATTGTTGTGGGATTACAATATTAAAGTGCAAGCTTAGTTGTTTGACTAATGCACACAATTTTGGTGTAACAATGCACTGGTTTTATCTTTAAGGCCGTCTTTTGCGACTATTCATGTACAACCCCAATTCCAATGAAGTTGGGATGTTGTGTAAAATGTAAATAAAAATAGAATGCCATGATTTGCAAATCCTTTTCAACCCATATTCAATTGAATACACTACAAAGACAAGATATTTAATGTTCTAACAGTTAAATTTTATTGTTGTTTTGCAAATATTCACTTATTTTGAATTTGATGCCTGCAACACGTTCCAAAACAGTTGGGACAGGGGCAACGAAAGACTGGGAAAGTTGAGGAATGCCCAAAAAACACCTGTTTGGAATATTCCACAGGTGAACAGGTTAATTGGAAACAGGTGAGTGTCATGATTGGGTATAAAGGGAGGATCCCCGAAAAGCTCAGTCCTTCACAAGCAAGGATGGGGCGAGCTTCACCACAAATATTCCAACAGTTTAATAACAATGTTTCTCAACGTGCAATTGTAAAGAATTTAGGGACTTCATCATCTACAGTCCATAATATCATCAAAAGATTCAGAGAATCTGGAGAAATCTCTGCGAGTAAGCAGCAAGGCCGAAAACCAACATTGAATGCCCGTGACCTTCGATTCCTCAGGCGACACTGCATTAAAAGCCGACATCATTCTGTAACGGATATTACCACATGGGCTCAGGAACACTTCAGAAAACCATTGTCAGTGAACAGTTCGTCGCTCCATCTACAGTACAAGCGCAAGTTAAAACTCCATACATCAACAACACCCAGAAACGCTGCCGGCTTCTCAGGACCCGAGCTTGTCTGAGATGGACTGACGCAAACTGGAAAAATGTCCTGTGGTCTGATTTCAAATTGTTTTTGGAAATCATGGGCCAAAGAGGAAAAGGACTGTCCGGATTGTTATCAGTGCAGAGTTCAAAAGCCAGCATCTCTTATGGTATGGGGGTGTGTTAGTGCACATGGCATGAGTGACTTGCACATCTGTGAAGGCACCATTAATGCTGAAAGGTACCTACAGGTATTGGAGCAACATGTGCTGCCATCTAAGCAACGTCTTTTTCAGGGACGTCCCTGCTTATTTCAGCAAGATAATGGCAAGCCACATTCTGCATGTGTTACAACAGCGTGGCTTCATAGTAAAAGATTGCAGGTACTAGACTGGCCTGCCTGCAGTCCAGACCTGTCTCCCATTGAACATTTGTGGCACATTATGAAGCGCAAAATGGAAACCCTGGACTGTTGAGCAACTGAAGTTGTACATCAAGCAAGAATGGGAAAGAATTCCACCTACAAAGCTTCAACAATTAGTGTCCACAGTTCCCAAATGCTTATTGAGTGTTGTTAAAAGGAAAGGTGATACAACACAGTGGTAAACATGCTCCTGTCTCAACTTTTTTGGAATGTGTTGCAGGCATTAAATACAAAATGAGTGAATATTTGCAAAAATCAATATAGTTTATCCATTGGAATACAACTAGAAAATTCAAGAAATGTATACACAGTACTAAAAAAACGGAATAAAATCAGAATAAAAACAGATTCAGTAGGCTATAGTGGCAGGTGTTTGTTGTGACCTCCCCTTACACTTAGACTAGGTTCATCAGGATTCAAACTTGACCCTTCTACAGTCTGAAATTTGATCAGGAATGGTCTTTTTGAGTCATAGCCAAGAAACCACTTTTCCGTTAGGTGAATGGTGAAAAGGCTAAGATATGCTAAAGCTCACAAAGATTGGAATGAAGATCAGTTGAAAAAGAGTATTATGGAGTGACGATTCCAAGTTCAACATTTTTTAATCCAGTCATCGACAATACAGTGGGGAGAAAAAAGTATTTAGTCAGCCACCGATTGTGCAAGTTGTGATATTCTCCCGATCCTCTTCTGGATCATCCATATGCTCTCTGGCAAACTTCAGACAGGCCTGGACATGTACTGGCTTAAGCAGGGGGTCACGCCTGGCACTGCAGTCCCTTTCGGCGTAGTGTGTTACTGATGGTAGCCTTTGTTACTTTGGTCCCAGCTCTCTGCAGGTCATTCATCAAGTCCCTCCATGTAGTTCTGGGATTTTTGCTCACCGTTCTCATGATCATTTTGACCACATGCGATGAGAACTTGAATGGGGCCCCAGATCGGGGGAGATTATCAGTGGTCTTCTATGTCTTCCATTTTCTTACAATTGCTTCCATAGTTGATTTATTCCCACCAACCTGCTTGCCTATTGTAGATTTACTCTTCCCAACCTGCTGCATTTTCTTCCTGGTGCCCTTCGACAGCTCTTTGGTCTTGGCCATGGTTGGGTTTGGAGTCTGATTGTTTGAGGCAGGTGTCCTTTATACAGATAACCAGGTCAAACAGGTGCCATTAATACAGCTAACGAGTGGAGGACAGAAGAGCTTCTTAAAGAAGAAGTTACAGGCCTGTGAGAGCCAAAAATCTTGCTTGTTTGTGGGTGACCAAATACTTATTTTCCACCATGATTTACAATTAAATTCTTTAAAAATCCTACAATGTGATTTCCTGGATTTTTTTTCTCATTTTGTCTCTCATAGCTGAAGTGTACCTATGATGAAAATCACAGACCTCTCTCATCTTTCTAAGAAGGAGAACTTGCACAATGACTAAATACTGACTAAATACTTTTTTGCCCCACTGTATGTTATGTATGGTCATTATACCATTGCTAAAACAACAAATCTAATGGTGGCTTAAGACTATTGCACAGTACTGTATTTGCATTTTTTATAACTGAGGGTCATGTTTAGTGTTTCTTGTTTCTCACTCTAAAATGGAAATTTTAATGTTTTTCATTATCTCTGTTAGGAAAGTATGCCATGCCAGACTTGGTAACACGTCTCCCAGGTCATGGGCCCTCTCTGCTCTCAGATGAAACAGTAGCGGCAGTGTGCTGTGCACTACATGAGGTCACCAGCAGAAACATGGAAAATGCCCGTGCTCTTGCCCAAGCAGGTGGCATCGATAAGCTGGTCAACATCAGCCGTGGCCGAGGGGAGAGGTGAGACTGTCATCAGAGGAACCTTCTTTAGTTAACAGAGTGATCATACAATCCCAAATCAGAAAAAGTTGGGACAGTATGGACAATGCAGATTACAAAAATGTAGTGTGTCTTACATTGACTTTTAATTTTATTGCTTATTGTTTCATGTTTTTTTCTGGTCAACTTAATTTCATTTGTTAATGATCATCCATTACTGCATTTCAAGGTTGCAACACATTCCAAAAAAAGTTGGGATGGGGGAACTTAGGTCTAATGATGAGGTAAAAAAAAAAAAAATGATGATGCAAACAGGTGATGTCAACAGGTGATTGTAATAATGATTTGGTACAAAAGCAGTATCCACGAAAGTCTCTGAGGAACAAAGATGTGCTGAGGATCTCCAGTTTGTTATCACATGCGTGAGAAAATTATGGAAATGTTTAAAAACAAAGTTTATCAAAGAAAGATTGGAAGGATTGCAATAAAGATTTACGTATTTCTTCCTTTACAGACAGTCGTCTTTAATGTATGAGGAAGTGCTGTTTGTAAACTTGCAAACTTATAAGCGTCCTTGGGTTTGTGAAAGGCACTGTACAAATAGAAATTATTATTATTGTTATTATTATTATTATTATTATTATTATTGTTATTATTATTATTATTATTATTGTTTTTTAGTTTTGTTTTTTTTGTAAACTTGCAGTGGTGTGGGATTTGTTTTGGGCATCCCATGTGCTTGTGTTGTGTGCTCAATCACTCCAATACTTGGTGACGCATGATACAGGAGGACGAGTGTGAAATTCAAACACAGAGGGCATTGAAATTGTCTTTCAACACTTAACTAAGCTCTCCGGACCCAAAAATTAGACAACTTTCATATAAGGCGGTAATAACTTCAGGTTAATGCAGGTGCCGTTGCACGAGGATGATCAGGCTAGAAATACCTGTGTGGTGTGCGAAAGGTTTCATAGGTTGAGAAGAGGTGGTACAGTGAACCAAATATATCGTTTCATGTGTGGAAAATGGGTTGCAAAGCTGATGTTAATGATTGGTTAAAAGGAGTGATTGCATTTGGATGTGCCACAGGCCATAGTGTGAAAGAAGTAGCTGAATTTGCAGGAGTATCTAAGTGTACAGTCATATGGGTGTACCACCAGCTGAAAAAATCTCAGCCTACAACAAATTGTAGTCAGAATTTGTGGCCGAAAGACGAAACTTGATGGAGAGGGACCGCTGGCATGTGAATAAAAATCTTCGCTTCCAGGCAAGATTTGGTTCTACAAGTCAGTACAGGTCCTTCACAACCAACTTCTGAAAGAACATGCTGCAGGGAACATATGGAGCAGAGTGGCACCGAAGATTCCTTTTCTCACTTCTGGTCACAAAGTTGCCAGAAGTGGGTAAAAAGACGTAAACTGGACTGTTTATGACTGGAAATATGTGATCTGGCCAGAGAATCTTGTTCTATCTGGATGCGAATGATGCTACACTTTGTTTTCATTGAAAACACCAGGAAGCCTTCAATGAGGACTGCGTGCGAGGTGTGATTCAAGCTGAGCTGCGAGAGTGGCTGAACATTGATGTCGCCTACATCCAGAAAATTGTCCAGTCCATGCCAAATTCTTTTGTTTTGGCTTTCAAGCTGGTCTGTTTAGCTTTCTCCTCAACTTGACTTTAATGCTTTTCCTAACCTGACTTTAACTCCTCTTTCATATTTAGGCAGTTTACATTTCTCTGAATTTTGCTACAATACATATGAAAACCAGAAGGTCTGCGGCACCAACATGAGCACCGTGATCGACACCTGCATTTGACATGCTTAAAAATGTGCAGCACAGCTGTCGCTCTTCTGTGCTGATTGCCAATCAGTGTATTCAAAGGAATCTGGTCTTATGATTAGTGGTGCTGGCTCAAGCTGTGCGACTCTGATTAGCAGCATGCGCTCTAGTTAGCATGGACTTCACAGGTTTTGTGCAAAATTTGATGATCCATGTTACACCACCATGATTTCACAATATTCCAAAGAGCCACTTGTGTTGTTACTGACTTATTGGCTTTCTCTGTCTTCAAGTGCCCCCATATGTGAATGATGGGGTTTAGTTCAGGTGACTGTGGAGGAAATGCCATGACAGTTAGCACTGCTTGCTCTTCTTTGGGCTTAGAGGTGTATTTTTGGTCAGTGTCCTGCTTCAGTATGGATCCTCCTCCACAAAGACCCATATAAGCAGTGGTCTCAGACTTTTGGTCCCCATTGTCTGTGTTAAGGATGATGGGTTTCTTCTTTGTGTTATTCAGATACTCGATGAAAGTGGTCAAAGCTGCTGCGCAGGTGCTGAACACTCTGTGGCAGTACAGAGATTTGCGTAACCTCTATAAACGGGTAAGCTGTCCAACTCTGCAGGTTCTGGCTGGTTTTATACCTCAGATGCTCATTCATGGTTGTCTCTGTGCCGTGCCTCATCAGGACGGATGGAACCAGAATCATTTCATCACCCCGGTATCGACTCTGGAGCGAGACCGTTACCGATCCCAACCGACGCTTCCAACAAGCAACTTACAGATGTCACCTGTCATCCAGTCAGGTCAGTATAGACCAATGATCCATATGCTAGATGTGCAGAATTTACATTGTGTAGTATGTTTTTGAGTTTGTGTTATTTGTTCAGTGTTGGGATTTTTATTATTATGTTTTTTTTGTCATTGTTAGGTGGCAGTGCCACTTCCTCGCCGGCTATGTTGGGAATAAGAGAGCATCGGTTAAGTAAGCGGAGGGCTCAGTCTTCTATGCAACTTCATAACTATTATGGAGACGCCAACAGAAACAGAACTTTGTATACAGGTAAGCTTGAGGAGTCCAACCTCAGTCTTAAAGTGGAATTGACACTTTCAGAATGTTATATTGTTAGGAGTGCAGAGTCTTTTATCAAAACTTTTCCACTGAGGATCATATAGTGAATCTGTGTTTATTTATTTTCACCACTGTCTTAGACACTCTAGCTTTATATTCTCTACATTACTATACTGTTCTTAATATTACATGTTCTTTAAAATATTAGTCTACATATTATTATATTTTATTTATTATATTTTAAAATGTATTCTATCTACTAATATTTATTTAGCTTCTGTTTATTTAAACGAATACTATTAAATTATTCATTAGACAACTTGGTTTAATTCTTAGATACAGTCTAAACTCGTTATCGTTTCATGGCTATTTTTGGCGAGAGGCTAGTTTGTCGACTTAACGAGGTTACAAGAAACTAGACAAAGGCAGTGACATTCATACTTGATGCTACTGAGCAGCCCACGTGATCATACAATCACATTTATCTCTTTGAAGAGACCTATATATATTCGAAACTGAAAGAGAAATTGATGTTTAAAATGTATATTGAGAATCGTTGGTGTAAATCTCACAAAAATGATATAACTTACTTGCGATGCTGAGTTCAAATAACACCGGAAAATATGGTTTTTAAACTTTATTTTGGCTATTGCACATGTGCATCCCGCCACTACAAAGGGGCCAAGTCTTGTTACCCTCCTCTCTAACACATTTACTAATATTCCGATTAGTTTTTTCTAATGAGAGGGCGGGGCTTCTGTACTATAGTCCTATTTATATTTCAACCAGTCACCAGTCTTCATATATAACGTCTCTGATAACAGATAGGGGCTGTACATCATCAGGCATTGCAAGTTTATAGTAGTATTAAAGTGCCACCTACCGACAGCATGAAACTTGGCTGCTTAACATTACTGGCAAGACATTTGTCACATTTTAAGTTTGGCGAGGGCGAGAGGTGAAATGCATGGAAGGAACTTCGTCCTGCCATCACAGGTGACGGGAGATGAGGTTTGGGGGCGAGATAACGAGGTTAGACTGTATATCATCTAAGCCACACAAGGTTGGGTCGCTTTTTGAGTCTTGGTCCCCCCAAGGTTTCTTCCTTATAAGGTTTAGGGAGTTTCGGGTTGGCCTGAGATAATAGAAGATAATAGAAAAATGTAAAGATGCTTTAAGACAATGCTCCATTGTAAAAAGCACTATAGCAGTAAACCTGACTTTGATTTTGACTTTATATTACACCAAATAATCCCTATATTTTCGCGAACTAAAGGCCACATTACAAGGTTAGATAGAGATCAAATACAGTCTTATGCAGAAGTTTGAGTTTTATTTTGTACATTTTCTAAATGAAAAGAACACAAACCTAGCTGGAAATAAAATTATATTTGATATATATAGACAAAAGTTTGTGGTCACCTCTTCTAATTACTGAGCTCTGGTATTTCAGCAACACTCCCTTGTAAACATTCATAACATAAAGCATAGGTTTCTGGATTCTCCATAGACAAACAGTGGTAGTACCAAGTCAGTTCATCCACTGGCTGTCCTACTGTTCTTAAACAAAGTCCACAGAAAATTGGTTTGCCAACTTTGATTGAGAACTCGCACAGAACCTGTTCAAATATCTGGTGGAAAGCCCTCTTGGAAGAACACAGGCAGCAAAGGCTGGGCAAAGGTTATAATGTAATACAGACATCTTAAAATGTATTTAAAAAACATCACATTGGCATGTGCATCTTGCCATAGTAGTTACCACGTAATAGTGTTTTTCTTTAGTTTGGTGTTACAGTGGTGCTTGAAAGTTTGTAAACCCTTTATGATTTCTATATTTCTGCATATATATGACCTCAAACCTCATCAGACTTTCACACAAGTCCTAAATGTAGATAAACAGATCCCCATTAAACAAATGAAGCAGAAATAATACTTTCTCATTTATATATTGAGATAAATGATCCAGTGTTTCATGTGTGTGAGTTTTGAGTTTTCTGTTTTCTGTTTTAGGGTCAGGAAAGCATTCAGCCTATTTCATAAGCTCCTATCCCTCCCCTTCCCATGAGGAACCTACCAGGCCACAGGTGGGCCTCTTACACCCATGTACACTTGAAAGTACAGTTCTCTAAAGATGTTGCTTGTCAGGTGTGTAGTGATTGAAGAGTAGTGCTAAGACATTTATTACAATGAAGGCATTGTAATAAATTGTCACAATGCACCTTTGAGCACAGATCAGGTACTATTTGGGTGATGGATCATTCTCATCAGTGCAGTCTCGTTCACACCATAATTTGTCTTAATTTAAATAACTAAATATGTGTTACTTGTTTTTCAAAGAAGATAGAAGAGATGACACTTACTTCTTGTGCGGAACACCGTAAACTCCAGCCTGTCTGCACACTGACAGAGTAAATAGTCACTGAGTGAGATTAAAGTACTCCTCTTGCGCGTCAACGCAGCGCGTGCAGACCGGAGACACACCTCCAGCTCCGTCCCAAGGGGCGATAACTTTGGCACAGTGAGGAATAGTGTCTGAAACTGCAATTCCTCTAAATGTGTACTCTGAGCGGACCACGAATTAGGGCGGCGCGGTGGTGCAGTGGATAGCATTATCGCCTCACAGTTCCTTTGGAGTTTGCAAGTCCTCCTGGTGTCCGCATGGGTTTACTCTGGGTAATCCAGTTTCCTCCCACATAGTAAGGGAGGAACTAGGGTTAAGCAGATAACACAATGGATGAATGTCCACAAATTAGGTAAATTCACCATTGGTTATATGAAACTAGGCTATCACTGATCACTTTATTAGGTACCTTGGTTCTACATGCATTGTCGATTTGATAATTTCCACATATCATACGGTACTATGTACTGTAGTCCATGTGTTTCTCTACATACTTTGTTAATCCCCTGTTCTCTAATGGTCAGAACCCAAACAGGACCACCACAGATCAGGTACTGTTGGTGGTGGAACATTCTCAGAAATGCAGTGACACTGATGTGGTGGTGGTGTGTTAGTGTGTGTTGTGCTGGTACGATTAGATCAGACACAGCAGTGCTGCTGGAGTTAAAAAAAAACAGTGTTCACTCACAGTCCACTTTATTAGAGACATTCTTGGACTTATTGTTCCAACTTGTATATATAAAGTCAGAGACAGTTCATATGTTGTTGCACAGTTTGTGTTCAGCCTCTATTGACCATTAGAGGACAGAGAAAAGGGGACTAACAAAGTATGCAGAGTGTGCAGAGAAACAGACGGACTACAATCTGTAAGTGTAGAACTACAAAGTGCAGTTACCAGTAAAACTTTAATAAAAAAATAAGCAGAATAGACTTTTGCACAGTATAAGAAATGCTCTACATATCGGTGGCCGATATATTATTTGCTGATATATGGATTTTTTTCTGTTACTGTCATCGGTTTGATATTCACATTTTAGTCGATATTACAAACAATAGTTATTATAGGCATACATTTACAGTGGGGCAAAAACGTATCTAGTCAGCCACTGATGAAATCACACACAAAGATGAAAGAGGTCTGTAATTTTCATCATAGGTACACTTCAACAAAAAAAATCCAGGAAATCAAACTGTAGGACTTTTAAAGAATTTAATTGTAAATCATGGTGGAAAATAGGTATTTGGTCACCCACAAACAAGCAAGATTTCTGGCTCTCACAGACCTGCAACTTCTTCTTTAAGAAGCTCTTCTATCGTCCACTTGTTACCTGTATTAATGGCACCTGTTTGACTTCATTATCTGTATAAAAGACACCTGTCCACAGCCTCAACAGTCAGACTCCAAACTCAACCATGGCCAAGACCAAAGAGCTGTCGAAGGACACCAGGAAGAAAATTGTAGACCTGCAGCAGGCTGGGGGAAGAGCGAATCTACAATAGGCAAGGGCAGGTTGGTGTGAATAAATAAACTGTGGGAGCAATTGTAAGAAAATGGAAGACCTACAAGACCATTGATAATCTCCCTCGATCTGGGGCTCCACGCAAGATCTCATCCCGTGAGGTCAAAATGATCATGAGAACGGTGAGCAAAAATCCCAGAACTACACAGAGGGACCTGATGAATGACCTGGAGAGAGCTGGGACCAAAGTAAACAAAGGCTACCATCAGTAACACACTACGCCGAGAGGGACTCAGGACCCTGCAGTGCCAGGCGTGTCCCCCTGGTTAAGCCCAGTACATGTCCAGGCCCATCTGAAATTTGCCAGAGAGGGCATAATGGATGATCCAGAAGAGGATTGGGAGAATATCATGTTGTGTAATATCAGAACTGTTTGGTAAAAACTCAACTCGTCGTGTTTGGAGGAAGAAGAATGCTGAGTTGCATCCCAAGAACACCATACCTACTGTGAAGTATGGGGGTAGAAACATCATGCTTTGGGCTGTTTTTCTGCAAAGGGGACAGGACGACTGATCCGGGCCAAAATACCAGCTACAGTGTGTGAAAACCTGATGACAGACTTACAGGAAATGTTTGACCTCTGTCATTGCCAACAAAGTACTGACTTTGAACTTTTGTTATTGACCAAATACTTATTTTCCACCATAATTTACAGTTAAATTTTTTTTCTCATTTTGTCTCTCATAGTTGAAGTGGTACCTATGATGAAAATACAGAGCTTCCTCATCTTTCTAAGTAGGAGAACTTGCACAATCAGTGGCTGACTAAATATTTTTTAGCCCCACTGTATATATTGGTTTTCTGTTGTCTGTTATTCTTTAAGCAAAATATCCGATCTGTTGCTGACTCTGTAGTTGTTTATGCAGTGATATTCTTTCTTGGGTTCCTAATGAATTGTTCTTGTTGTTGCCTGTACCAATTCAAGGCGAAAAAAAGTTTCTTACCTTTTTAAATGAAGATTAGAAAATAAAATAGAACCAAACCACTTTTCCTTTGAGTGAACTGCAAGTTATGTTTACTGTAATTGTCACGTCTGATTTAATTGCTGTGTACTGTGTAAAATGAATTACTGATCCAGTTTTAACAGCAGTTCATATATGGATTATAATAGGAATTTCTTGTAAATACCAAAAGGTTAAATCATTGGTTTTGGCCACAAAAATGTGCTAATAATGGGTTATTGTATCGGCCCAAGGAATTCAATATCGTTGCATCCCTACACAGTACTGTGTAGCATCATTCTCAAACTCAAGAGAACACCTGACAGCTATGTTTGATTGTGTGCCTTATACTTCAGATTGGGTGTTTTAATGGATTATGGATAATCTGCATGCTTAATCCTAGGTTCACACGTTCTTATATCTGTATTTCCTAACAGCAGAGTCAACTGTTCTACTCCGATGAGTCAAATCATAGGGCCTACGACACTTATGGAATGTACTTGGCGTCTCCCGTCGGCTATGATGACCCATACCTGGACGAGCCTCTGCAGTACCCCGTGGTGAGCGAGAGGCAGGCGCTCAAGCGCAACACCAACTACGTGGACTTCTACTCCACCACACGCAGGCCTTCCTACCGCGCTCATACCTACCCCGCCTCTCCAGACTCATGGGTGTAGGCACGGGCGTGGGTGTATGTGTGCACATATGTGTGTCAGTCTGAGTATATCGGTGCATGTCTGTTCTCGGAGTTTTGCAGGTCGAAGGCCTGTCTGGTGGGTTACAAGGGCCTACCTGTTCGTTGTGAGAAGTTGACAGAATTTGTCCTTACCCAGTTGTGCGTCGCTGTCGAAGTGACAGGTCCATTGTCATCCGAAGGACTGTGCCTCTTCCATCTGCGCCGCGCGTGTGCACCAACTGTTTCTCTGTGTGTGAGTGTGTGTCTGTGTGCCAGACTAAAATAACCGACGATATAGCCTGTGTGCGTATATGCGTGTGAACGCTGTACGTGTGTTAATGATTGTGCGCGCCTTCGTTGTATCTTGGGATTGAAAGAGTAATATATTATAGTCCTATTTATGTGAGCCAAAGAAGGACATGTCTGGGTTTTTTTTTTTGGTTCAAGATCTATGCGACACCTTTACGTGAGCGAATCATGTTTTGATGTACACTGTACATTCGAACATATTCATTGGCATGTTGAAAGAATGAGCAAGACATTAGAACCATATAAACGATGTAGTTCAGTTATTATGTCAGGTGCAATTTTGATGACGATCTCAAATCTGTGGAAGAGAAAAGATCTAATACTGTACTGTGCAATGGTAACACGGTGTCCCCTTTGTCCAGTTTCATCGGTGTAATTACTGTTCAGATTAGCGTGTGCCACGGAATTGTGTATGGATCTGTCGGTTTACTGTAAAACGTGTGATATGTGCACTGTCGCACTACACCTGTGCCATGTTACATAGCTATGTAGGGCAGTATTAGAGACTTTATGGAGACAATGTATTATAAGACTATCACAAATAAAGATGAACATTTGTTTTTGTAGAAGTCTACTTCTTTGCCTTCTCACCAAAACAAGCTGTAAATAAGTTCTCAACCACCTTGGAACTCGTTGAATTCGGTTCTCGATGCATTTTGAGTAGAAAATTTTGTCTGGTTTCGGGCCGAAACTCGATTCACGATTCAGTACACAGTGACTCAGTGATTCAGGTTCACAACAGCCGTTGTTCAGAGAAGATCCACTAGTTTTTAACGTGTTTTTCTTTATTGATACATCTACAGTACTGCATTCTTGGTGCAAATACACTGCCTGGTAAAAAAACTGGTAATCCTAGAGGTTCACATACTTTTGCCACTCACTAATATGTAATATTGGATCATTTTTCTCAATAAATAAATGACCAAATATAATATTTTTATCTCATTTGTTTAACTGGGTTCTCTTTATCTACTTTTAGGACTTGTGTGAAAATCTGATGATGTTTTACATCATATTTATGCAGAAGTATAGAAAATTCCAAAGGGTTCACAAACTTTCAAGCACCACTGTATGTTATGAACGGTGGTTTACACTTAACTATGGACTCGACATCAATTCAAACACAACAGGACAGTTAAAAAAGTAAACTATATGAAAGTTCACGGTGCCAGGTCGAGCATCCCATGCATAATGCATATACTATTGACTGTATCTGTGACTGTGTCTACTAAGGACTGTGATGCAGGGTGGAGGATCATTTAGAGCCCTGTGATGGATTGGCATCCAGTTTAGGGTACGCTTACTTCTGCATCCTATGTTTTGTGAGGATGGGTGCCAAGAAAGAAATCAGGAAAAAGCAGGGTGAAAAGAAAATTATCGGTTTGAAATGCTTGTTGCCATGCTCGTGGAGTTATTAACTCAAGTACTTAATACTCACTTAAAAATGACTGATAAAGATTTTTGGGGGGAGAAAAAACTTCTAAAAGAAATACGTTCGTTGCTGAAGTCCATCGTAAAGTAGCTTGTTAATGTCTATCATTGTTATCGGGAAGCCCATCCCACACTGTTGAGAAATTATACATTTTTGTTTAATGGTTTAAGGTGGCTCAGTGATAAGAGTCAGCTGCTGGAAAGCATGGGGTAAAACCACGGCTAAAACAGCATATTTTTGTTCAACGATGAAAACACTCTGCACTGTAATTAAAAAACAAATGTCCATCGTATACTATCCAGCAATCAAGAAAATTCTATTTATTTACACGAGATAAAAAAAAAAAAACTTAGAAAAGTGATAGGGTTGACTTAGAAAATGGTAGGGATCACATAACTGTATCTATATAACAAAAACCACAACGTTCGAGAATGAAATATGGTGCTTCTTCCTTATTTTTTGTGTGTTTGCACTCCATTTATAAGACACAAGAAATAACCTGTTAAACGACCAATGACTGATAAATGACCAGAGCCCAAACTGAGGGTTTGAGGAAATTCCAACAACATCCACATAGAGGCAGTAGAGAGTAAAAAGTGAATTCATTTGTGAATCTCAAATCCCTTCAGGCTTTTTGAAATGAAAGTGTAATGTGCTTCTTAATGTGCTGAAAGAAATCATTATCAACTGGGTTATTAGTGATATGGGCTTTGTTGAAAGGCTTAACTCACTCATGAATGTGAGTAAAACTGGATGCTTGTGATAACAGGACCACAGCTGACATTATTTGGGTGGTGGACCATTCTTAAAACGAAAGTTCACTGATAAGGTAGTGCTGTTATGTATCACCACAATAGTGTTGTTTAAACACTTTCTTTTTGTTGCGTGGTTTAGAATAGTCCAAAACAGACATAATTCCACCAAATAGCATTGTCCGGTCAAGAACTGACACTACTGAAGAGTTAGACGGTGACACCACAAATTCTGCATTGGGAAATTTTAGACTCATGCAAGCTAAAATGGTCAGTAGGTGATACAGCACTGATATATAGACACGCACCAAATATGTAAATGATGTGCTAAAAATTAACATCCCATTTCACCCATGCTTATCCCTTCATTGGGTGAAGGCAGAGGTACAACCTAAAGGTTGCAAGGTCAAGTCAGGCCAAGACAGTTTTATTTATATAGCGCTTTTAACAAGAGAGCATTTTCTCAAAGCAGCTTTACAAGCATTAAGGCCCACAGCCAGCTATGGTGCTGGTATTAGTGGATCACACACAGCAGTGCTGCTGGAATATTTAAACACCTCAGTGTCCCTGCTGGACTGGAAATAGTCCTCCAACCAAAAGGGATGACTAACACAAACTGTGCAACAACAGGTGAGCCACAGTCTCTGACTTTACATCTACAAGGTGGAGCAATGTGGTAGATATGTCAAATAGAGTGCACAGAGAGAGAACACAGTGTTAAAAAACTCCAGCAGCACTGCTGTGTCTGATCCACTCATACCAGCACAACACACATACCTAACACACCACCACATCAGTGTCACTGCGTTTCTGAGAATGTTCCACCACCAACAGTACCTGATCTGTGGTGGTCCTGTGGGGGTCCTGACCATTAGAGAACAGGGGATTAACAAAGTATGTAGAGAAACACATGGACTACAGTACATAGTGCTGTATGTGGAACTGATCAAATCGACAATGCGTGTAGAACCAAGGTACCTAATAAAGTGATCAGCGATAGTAGCCTAGTTTCATATAACCAATGGTGTATTTACCTAATTTGTGGACATTCATCCATTGTGTTATCTGCTTAACCCTAGTTCCTCCCTTACTATGTGGGAGGAAACTGGATTACCCAGAGTAAACCCATGCGGACACCAGGAGGACTTGCAAACTCCAAAGGAACTGTGAGGCGATAATGCTATCCACTGCACCACCGTGCCGCCCTAATTCGTGGTCCGCTCAGAGTACACATTTAAAGGAATTGCAGTTTCAGACACTATACCTCACTGTGCCAAAGTTATCGCCCCTTGGGACGGAGCTGGAGGTGTGTCTCCGGTCTGCACGCGCTGCGTTGACGCGCGAGAGGAGTACTTTAATCTCACTCAGTGACTATTTACTCTGTCAGTGTGCAGACAGGCTGGAGTTTACGGCGTTCCGCACAAGAAGTAAGTGTCATCTCTTCTATCTTCTTTGAAAAACAAGTAACACGTATTTAGTTGCCCGTTGAAGACAAATTACGGTGTGAACGAGTCTTCGCTTCCTGAAACTGGCGGTTTGTTGAAGCGTGCGCCTTTTACATTGACCTTGTTTTCTGTTTATAGTCGAGCTATCGGTTATAACGGAGTCGTGGAAACTTACTTTCCTGGAGTTCCATACTTTATGGATAAAGGTATTCTTTTTTGACGTATTTAACTTTATGTTAATTTAATTGTATTTTATGTCGTTTAGTCTGAGCAGTTTATTAGCTGAGTTCCATCTCGGAACTGATCCTTCTCAGTTTTGGAACTTTGTCAAACTGTATTTACACATGTACACAAATATTATTTTCGAAATTGATGTTTTTCCATTACAAATCATTTAATCAGCATAACAATATAAGTGAATATAAGTGAAAAGCTTAATATTTGAAGACACGTTTGCAAAATGTATTTTTTTTTTTTGTGGTATAGCCTGTTCACATCTTTGCTGTAATGGCAGCATACACTTGATTTGTAATGAAAAACATTGTATTAAATTTGAGGAAAAATGCTAAATGTATAAGCATGTCCATGAGTATTCTGGCTCTTTGGCAGCTACTTTGTATACTTTGTATACACACCAGCCACTTTATAAGGTACACCTGTTCAACTGCTCGTTAACGCAAATATATGATCAGCCAATCACATGGCAGCAACTCATTGCATTTAGGTATGTAGACATGGTCAAGATATCCTGTTGAAGTTAAAGCCGACCATCAAAATGAGGAAGAAATGTGTTTTAAGTGACTTTGAACTTGGCATGGGACTGGACTCTGGAGCAGAAGGTCCAGGGTTCAAATCCCACCTCCACTAAGCTGCCACTGTTGGGTCCTGTTGGGTCCTTAACCCACAAATGCTTGGATTGTAAGACTGTATAAGTTGCAAGCCGCTCTGGATAATGACATAAATGTAAATGCATGGTTGTTGGTGCTGGATGGGCTGGTCTAAGAATTAGAAACTGCTGATATACTGAGATTTTCAGTGAGCGGCAATTCTCTGGGTAAAATGCCTTGTTGATGTCAGAGGGGAATGGCCAGACAGGTTTAAAGTGATAGAATGACAACAGTACCAAATGACCACTTGTTGCAACTGTGGTATGCAGCACAGCGTCTTTGTATGCACAACATGTCGAATATTGAAGCTGATGGTCCACAGCAGCAAAAGACCATAACGGGTGCCAAAGTCAGCTAAGAACAGGCAACTGTGGCTAATTTGCATGGACAGTGCACCAGAACTGGACAATAGATGATTGGAAAAATGTTGCCTGGTCTGATGAGTTTTCATTTCTGGATGGTATGGTGAGAATTTGGCATACGCAACATAAAAGCATGTATCCATTCTGACTTGTATCAATGGTTAAGTCTGCTGGTGGTGTGATGGTGTGGGGGATGTTTTCTTGGAACACTTTGAGCCCCTTAATACCATGTTAGCATTTGATTTATCCTGAGTATTGTTGCTGACCATGTCAAACCTTTTATGACACAGTGTACCATTTTCTGATGGCTACTTTTAGCAGGATAACATGCGATGTCACAAAGCTCAAAGCATTTCAAACTGGTTTCTTGAACATGACATTGAGCTCGCTGTGTTATAATGGTCTCCACATTCACCGGAAAAGGCTGTTGCGCTGTTCGTGGCAAATGGTTATACAGCATTTTATTTAAAAAATGGTATCAGGAATGTTACCAGTCAGTATCGCATGTCCCGCCTGCTACAGCAGCCTTCTTTCTTCTGCAAACGCTTTTCACTAGATTGTGAAACATGATTGTGAGGTTGGACAGAGTTTTGGAGTTTTGTGTTCCTCATCAGAATGGTCAATTTATTTTTTGGACTTGTTTTGGTGGGATTGGGCAGAAAGTTGATCTGACTTGTTAGGAAGGTAGAAACCTATGTAAGTGTTATGTTGAAAGTCACTGATGCATTTACATGCAACTTTTTTGCCATCTTTTGGATGAACAGCTCGTTTGGAATAGAAAGCAATCAGAATACAGTAACTTCACAATGGATTTGCTTAATAAAAAACCTTCAGAGGTTATTGGTTAAGATGGTTTCTCTTTTTCCAGTGTCACTCTGCAATGTAGATACCATCATAGCCATCAGTGTCTTTTTTGAGATAGTTGTCACGGGAAGTTGTCAGTAGCTTAACCATGCATAGATTGATGCTATCTAGCGGCTTACAGCAGTCACATAGCAAAGGCGAGTATCTCCCTTTTCGACCAATAGATTTGTTCAGTTTAAGTGGGTTCAGTCAGACATAGCACGACTTCACTTATAAGGTGTACGTTCATGTTTAATAACAAAACTGCCATTTTCAGGGTAACACTTGTCACCACAAACTTGAGCATTCTTAAATAGCATAATTCTCATTTTATTATGGCTTTATAGGCCTTACATTCTTTTTATCTCTTTCCAGATGAGGATATACAACGGGAATAATGCAGGCAGGATTTACAATAGTGTGGGTGAATAATGGAGAATGATCCTTGAGTAACCTTTATTCAGTAACATTATTTACTGAAACCGAAAAAATGCATGAAAGTACAATGTATGAAAGAACAATCAAAATGTAGATACAGGGTATAAAACTTAAAGAATTAGGACAAATTGGTGTCTCTTTACTAGCTAGAGACATTAAATCATATCTTCTGTTTTTGATAAAAGCAAATCAGTCTACGACTCTAGTGCTTCTCATCCAGCTGTCCTAGTACCTCATTTTAAGTTTCTATGGTTGCAAGGCTGTGAAGCTTCTTCTGCCCCACAGTTTTACGCAGTCAGGAGTGCAGCCAATACAAACACTAAATGACCTACCACCAGCAGCCACTAACTGGTATTGTTAGGGCAACCTTGAATAATAGCCTTCACAGAGGGAAACATGTCTGGATCGAGAAGATTGTGTACAGAATATTGTGAGAAGATTGGGGTTGCATGCTTGGATGCCTTTTAGGAAGCTTGCATCTACACTAGTAAATCGCTGCTCGAGTTCATTGACCTTCCTTTCCCAGCAAGTCAACAATAACTCTGTTTTCATGTGTTCAGAGCAATGGAGGTCTCTGCTTAGTCCCATGGTTGTCTCCAAAAACCCTCCATTTTCTGCTGTTTATGCCTGGTTTTGTCTAACAGCTCAGATGCAAATGCGTCAGTGCATTTTCCTTTCAGTGTGTCACATACTGTCTGTTTGTAAATAAACACTTTTACCAGGGCTTGGAACATGTGCTGTCCTTGTGTTCCAGAAGGAAGTGGCTGAAATAGCAGTAGTGAATATACTTTGGAGACCCTCTGTAGCTTAATTTGCAATCCCAACAGCCAAACACTGTGAGGACTGTGGTAGCCTAGCTGTTAAGGTGTGGACCAGAAAGTTCTGGGTTCAAATCCCACTTCTGCCTGGCTGCCACTGTTGGGTCCTTGAGCAATTGCTTGGATTGTAAGACTGTATCAACTGTAAGTTACTCTGGATAAGGACGTCTGGCCAAATGACATAACTGAAGTGAAATGAATGAAAATGAAACAGAGCAGCTCAATTGTCAAGAAAGACATTAATGGTGTTTTGCTGGTATGCCCAGCAAGGGCATATAAGCAGTACACGTATAGTAAATGCCAATCGAAGCTTAATTTGGGTTTCTTTGAACTTGTGATGGCTTACATGAAAGTTACTAAAAATATCTGCTAGCCCACTGCTTTGAAGACGCTGCTGTAACTCAGTTGCAATTGACAGGACATCACAACTCTTAATTTCTGTAAGTTTTTAAAAATGATTCCTTAACTGAAATTTCCCAAATATAATGGAAACAGTTGGCCAACTGCTCCAACTGTCCACCCCTTGCCACATCCTCCATAATGGTATACATTCCAGAATAGGTTGAATCATGTTATGCACCTTTTACCATCCACATTATGTTCTGTGAAACAGGGTGTTAACTTTAATGGACGGTGACTGGACACTGCCATAGTTACATAGTGTTTTATCTTAAACAATAATATTAATTAAAACACAATATGAAAACATTTGCTAGAGTACTGTAATATACAAATCTTATCTCTGTATCTTTTATAAAACTTGAAACACTTACTAAAATCTAGAGTGGAACATTACCATCCAAGAGGAACACTATCAAAAGTAGCATCTGAGAGCCTTTTTATAGAGCAGTGTGGGAAGCAATTTTATGCCCTCTTGTGGCAAGACTCAGTGTCTAATCAGACCACACCTGCCTGTAATGTAACTGCATGCTGAGTTATGCAGCAATCCGCCAATCGGTGCGTTATTGTTTTTTTATGAGTGTATCATACAGAGGGATTATACAGTGGGGCAAAAAAGTATTTAGTCAGCCACTGATTGTGAAAGTTCTCCGACTTAGACAGATGAGAGAGGTCTGTAATTTCCATCATAGGTACACTTCAACTATGAGAGACAAAATGAGAAAAAAATCCAGGAAATCACATTGTAGGATTTTTAAAGAATTTAATTGTAAATCATGGTGGAAAATAAGTATTTGGTCACCCACAAACAAGCAAGATTTCTGACTCTCACAGACCTGTAACTTCTTCTTTAAGAAGCTCTTCTGTCCTCCACTTGTTACCTGTATTAATGGCACCTGTTTGACCTCGTTATCTGTATAAAAGACACCTGTCCACAGCCTCAAACAGTCAGACTCCAATCTCAACCATGGCCAAGACCAAAGAGCTGTCGAAGGACACCAGGAAGAAAATTGTAGATCTGCACCAGGCTGGGAAGAGTGAATCTACAATAGGCAAGGAGATTGGTGTGAATAAATAAACTGTGGGAGCAAATTATAAGAACATACAAGACCATTGATAATCTCCTCGATCTGGGGCTCCACGCAAGATCTCATCCCATGGGATCAAAATGATCATGGGAAACGGTGAGCAAAAATCCTAGAACTACACGGAGGGACCTGATGAATGACCTGGAGAGAGCTGGGACCAAAGTAACAAAGGCTACCATCATTAACACACTACGCCGAGAGAGACTCAGATCCTGCAGTGCAGGCGTGTCCCCCTGGTTAAGCCATTACATGTCCAGGCCCGTCTGAATTTTGCCAGAGAGCATATGGATGATCCAGAAGAGGATTGGGAGAATATCATGTGGTCAGATGAAACCAAAATAAAACTTTTTGGGTAAAAACTCAACTCGTCGTGTTTGGAGGAAGAAGAATTCTGAGTTGCGCCATACCTACTGTGAAGCATGGTGGTGGGAACCTCATGCTTTGGGGCTGTTTTTTCTGCATAGAGGACAGGACGACTGATCCGTGTTAAGGGAAGAATGAACGGGGTCATGTATTGTGAGATTTTAAGCCAAAACCTCCTTCCATCAGTGAGAGCATTGAAGATGGAACGTGGCTGGGTCTTCCAGCAGCATGACAATGATCCCAACACACACTGCTCAGGCTCCATAAAAAGCATTTCCAAGGTCCTGGAGTAGAAAATTTGTGGAGGGAGTTGGAAGTCCCATGTTGCCCCCAAAACATCACTGCTCTAGAGGAGATCTGCATGGAGGAATGGACCAAAATACCAGCTACAGTTTGTGCAAACCTGGTGAAGACTTACAGGAAATGTTTGACCTCTGTCATTGCCAACAAAGGTTATGTTACAAAGTATTGAGTTGAACCAAATTTATTGACCAAAATACTTATTTTCCACCAAAATTTATAATTAAATTCTTTTAAATCCTACAATGTGATTTCCTGGATTTTTTTTCTTATTTCGTCTCTCATAGAGGAAGTGTACCTATGATGAAAATGACAGACCTCTCTCATCTTTCTGAGTCAGAGAACTTGCACAATCAGTGACTGACTAAATACTTTTTTACCCCACTGTATCTCAAACCTGGCATGAGAATGCCTGGGCATCCCAAAGGAGAAGCTGGAATCTGTGGCTGGGATTAGGGAAGTCTGGTGCGACCTTCTCAGCCTGTTATACCCCGACCCTCACCAGGAAAGTGAAGTGAAGCAAAAAAAAAAAAAACAAAAAAAAAAGACATATTAGTTTAATCATTAGAATCTTGGTAGTTGATGTAGTCTAATGTACTTAAGTGTTCTTTACTAGCAGTCTTAACTACACATGATGACAGCTGGCAACATAATGACCCAGACCATAATGACTTCATGAGTTTAGATAAGCACAAAGCAGGTCTGCCCTTGAAGTCAATAAATTACAGTTTTTCTTTCCATCATAGCATAATTTGAAGTGTGTTTTGCAATGACACATTTCCAGGGCTCAGATGAGTGTGAGTTTGTATATGTAGTGTAATAATTTGTTCAGGATTAAATCTTTAAAAGTTTGCCTGAGTCAGAATAATGTGTTGTTATTTTAAGCATGAAGCTGATGCGCAGTCTTGCAGGCAGTTAATCTTTAACTTGCTTAATTCCCACCTAATGCAGTCATTTTCCTTATGGGGCTCCTTGGTAGCATCGCGTCCTAATGACATCGTCTGGACATTTAACTAAACATTATAATGTGACTGTGTGGTAACTGAGACAAGATGTGGTGGACTAGAGAGAACAGAGGGATGTAGTTTTTGATACATAAGGTCAGTTGAGTGTGTGATGTGAAAAATGTGCTCTGGAAAAACACACATTTGCATGTGTTCTCATAAAGACACTTGTAACCTTTGCAAATATAGACAGACACAATAAGTATGCTCATGCTGAACTATGGAGAGAACATTTAGTATTAGGAGTGTACGCTTGTATAAGGCCATTAGTTTTCTGACTGATGTTCTGAAGATATTTAGGACAGATTTTCCATATAAGGAAACAAGGTCATTTTCCCCAAGGTTTCAGCCATAAAACCTATTTAGAAGACTGTCCTCATTTTTCACTCAGTGGAACAGCGCCACCACTGAACGGGGTTCATCTTAGCTGTTGCGGTCCTGGCTACAGAAGCCAGCAGTGCTCTCTGTATCTTATTGCTTTCCTGTCTGGAACATTCAGTGACTTGGGTTGTTGATGTCATCCTGTCTGTGCGTATGCTTGTGCAAGAAAAATTACACTGAGCCATATATATACTGATTTTATTTGCCTTTGTTAGGTCATATTTTGATGGGTTTCGATAGAGTCAACAGTTTAATTTGTATGTTTTAAAATATTAAACTGAGGTTGATATGCTGGTGAAAAATACAATATAGATTTCTGTAACCCTGGACTGGGTTCAAATACAAACAATGTATGGTTGGTAGTTTATAAAATGCAGTTTTGAGATATATGGAGAGCCCAAAGTGCTGGGTTTCTTTAATAACCCAAAAATTGATGAACTCTGAGTCAGTGGTATTTTTACCCTCCTTGGTCTATTCAGTATTTCTGATTAAAAACATAGATATCTGTACACCCTTAAATAATTCCCAATAGAATTAATAACTGAAGATTAGAATAATTGGATGTATTTTGTTGTTGGACATGTATGTAATGTGACTTAAAAACTTTGCAACAAAACAGATGTTGTCAGGCCAGCCAGAGACAAATGCAAAGTCAATCAAGAGTAGTTTAACAAGAACAGGCAAGGATCAGGCAGGGTCATGGTCAGGTACAGAGAAGAGAGTTTAAATTCGGGAGGCATTCTGATGGGCAGGCAGATTAGATGCAGCCAGGTGTATAAACAAATAATACGGAATTGTCTAAACCGGATAATGAGCATATTTTAGGCATATAAGTACCGTGCTCAAAGGCACTAAGAGTGAAGCTTTGCAAGTAAAGAGGAGAAACAGAGGGCTTACATAGATACGCAAATGAATAGAAGATCAGGGATCAGGTGTAGGCAGTTGATGTACTTCTTTCTGGGTGGGCAGTGCAAAGGAATATGGGACCAGTAGGTCTAGATTCATCGAACTATCAATCCATGGCATGCATGAAGCAAGAGTCAGGGAGGATGGGGATGGGTTTGGAAAGGGAACCTCGTATGGGGGAGTGCAGGCGAGATAAGGTGTGAGCCTTTTGGTTTTGAGCTCTGAGATAGTAAGAAATGGTAAAGCGAACGCGGGAGAAAAATAACGATCCAGGGTTGGTGGGGATTCTGATATTTAGCAGAGCACAGATATTCCAGATTTATGAGATCAATAAAGGCAATAAAGGGGTGCAGTCTGCTGACCAGCCAATGATGCCACTCCTCCATAGCCAGTTTAATTGCTGGCAACTCCCTGTTCCAGTGTCCGATACATCAACCTTTATTTCAAGCAGGAACTTGGGGTCCAGGTGAACCAGGACAGGTGTGTATGAAAAAGCACCTTTCAGATTCTGGAAGGACCTTTCAGCTTATCCAGGTATCGCATGACAATAAACTGTTATTTCCCATTCATCCCCCTGCCGAATTCAAACCAGGTTGTATGTACTTTGGATCCGTAATTCTGGGCATGGTGAAGGTGTTCATGGATGGCAGTGACCAAAGACGTTTAGACATCCCAGTTGGTAATACAGTAACGTGCAGGGTAGTAAATGGAGGGGCATAGGCTGGCATCAACGAACTTGGCAGCTACCGGGGAGACTGAGGGCCGAATGAAGCTGTCAGGGTTCTGGGATAGGGTGTTACACTCTAACTATGTGCTTCCCCAAACCCCTTCCCAAAGAAAGTCGGAGGCGAACAATGTTCAAACAACATGTGCTGAAGAGAGACTGATGAGAGAGACTTTGAAATGACAGAAGGCTACAGGACGGCAAAGGTACACATCGATTCAGTCACATGGATTCTCTGCACATGGCAAATTCAAGATTTGCATATTACAACCTTCTGGATTCTCGTTCTTTTCGAATATTTTCAGTCCACTTTTGTTTGAATTCACAAGTGTGGGACCCACAGATATAGAATGCTGACTGTACATTTATGGAGACACGTTTAATTTTAAAAAAGCATAATATACAATACACTGCTGTACACTTCTAACTCTGCCTATGACTATAATAGTACAGATTTCTTTGTCTCATATCTAGGATTTACACATAGATCTTAAGATACAATGTAGAAATGTTCCAATTATTACTCCCTAACCAGAAAAGAAAAAGCTGTTTTGTTATCAGGGTGCAGAATCACTTGTGGATCTAGAAGTCCCGAAGTACTGGATTCGAGAAATCCTATGTTAACAGACGTACCTTCATAGCATTCTCAAGTATTTTGCCTTCTTGAATTGCTCCATGTCTCCTGTTCTGAAAGCCTCTTCCTTTTCCTCACTGAGCTCCACATGAGCCATGGTTTGTTGCTTTTTTGCGTGTTTTGCCAGTCAAATGCATCTTAAAAGACAGACGCATTTACAGTTGTTTAACGTGGCTACAATGCATCCCAAACCATCTGCAGAAGTGGTTTATGCAATCAGATAGATGTTATATGAAGGCATCTTGGGAGCATTTTCACATGTTTTAATGTGGTTTATCCCTATACAGATACAACTTTGATACTCAAGATGCTTGAAACAAAAGTTTAAACTGGGTCTTTGACTACTGAAGTGACTCCTATTTGCTGTAGTCATCCTGTAATACACAGGCTTGAGAACTTTCTGGTCTGTATTTAAAGTCAATACAATAAATGTATCCAATACATGTATCCAGTACATGAAGGCGCGTCTTACAAAAAAATGTTTCTGCCATGTTTCTGCTTATGTGTCATTTTCTATTTTCTGCCCTGTGCCATCTGATTAAACATGTTTTGGTCAAATTAAGCTTGAATTTATGCGTTCCGTTTTGGCCTAGGGAAACATATAATTACCAGAAACTTCAACTTAGGTCTTTATTAAAAGTTCAGTGCAGCGGTGGTCAGACCATAGTTGTCCAATTGCTTGGTTTTTGGCTCTGCTAGCAAATACACTAAAAGTCTCAATGCAGTTTTCTCTAGTCTCTAATTTGATATAGGGTACTACATGCACCCTGTTTTTAGGCTCTTTTAGGAAAAGCAGTTCTGTTTGACATCAGACATCAGTCTCCTTGATCTTCACTGACCATGTTAAATGAACCAGTTAAAAGCCAGAGTCACATGACTATATTGATTTGTCCCTGTGATATTTTTGGCTTTCAATAGAATTTGTATTGACTCAACATTAGTGGGCATTTGATGTAACAGTACTAATTAGTTTAGACTACATCTGGAATTAGTCATGAAATGTCAAAGGCTCTCAAAGGTCCCATAAACACCTGGTGGTCCATGTTTATGTGCTTTGTATATGGATTCTATCCTGTTTTTATCCCAAGATAAAAAGTTTTCAACCTCATACATTTAGTTACGTTATATGGTTGGGTTTTCAGTAAGCGACAGTGAAATGCAATTTCTGTCATAAAATGATTACCTGCCCAACTTCCTATGTTGTCCTTTTCAGTTATAGCTTTATAAAAAATTCCCGTACACACCAAATTCAGCAGTCTTGGTGTTATGCAATGTGACATGCAGTAATGCATTGGGACTATAATAAGTATAATGAGCAGCGCTGTGCTAAAATATCAATACAGCATTATATTGCAATATTTATTTTCGCACTATACTACATCGATTTTCAGCTCAAAACATAGATTTTTTTTTTAAGGAAGAAAAAACACACTTTAAATGGGGTTTAAACTATAATCTCTGCTTCTGTAGATCTTGCAATACAGTGTTTTAACTCAATTTGTCCGAATTATCATTGTGATGTGATGTATTAAGACGACTCAGATTGTACGCTGTAACTTATATTTCAGCTGTTGTTATATTTTCAGAGAACTATGTGGAATATCGCAATGTATTGCAGTATACATCGTGATGCGTGTTGAATTCCTTTCCAAAACCCACCCTTAATAATGAGTAGACTAATAAGTTGTGGTTGTGGGGTGGCATAAAGAGATGGATGTATTTGTACTTATTCAAACTTTGAACAGCCAAAACATTAACCTAGCAAATAATGTTAATTACCTTGGTGAAAAAGTACATGTAAAATTCCAGGATATATTACACAGAAGTTCTCGGAGACGATGGGTTAGATGTGGGAGAAATGTTCAGCAGTAAAGACCTGGAGCTTCCTAGTCACAGACCTGTCAGCGTGTGCTAACCCCTCACAATGCTAACCCCTGTCCATCAGAGAAAGTGCCTACAGTGGGCATACAGTGGTGCCTGAAAGTTTGTGAACTAATATGTAATACTGGATCACTTTCCTCAATAATTAAATGACCAAGTATAATGTTTTTTGTCTCATTTGTTTAACTGGGTTCTGTTTATCTACTTTTAGGACTAGTGTGAAAATCTGATGTTTTAGCTCATATTTATGCAGAAATATAGAAAATTCTAAAAGTTTCACAAACTTTCAAGCACCACTGTACAAGTGTCAGATCTGGATGTTGGAGAAATGGAAGAGAATCTTCTGGTCGAAACTGGGTCTCAGTCTTGTACTGAAACGCATTGTGATTTCAGGGAGCTTATCTTTGTAGTTCTAAATACTAGATTTACCTTGTGTGTAGTTAACATACACACAGGCCCTTTCATGAATGTGTGTAGGCTTTCACAGTTCCTGTTCTTTGAGACTTTGCACTTACGGGTCCACAAATCCTAACAGGTTGGTAACATCAATTGGGCAGATTAGGGTTCATATGTCGTACCATGCCACATGCTGGTAGATGTTTATTGCTGGGCGCCATGCCAACCAAATTAAAGGTAATAAAGGCTTTTTGCAGTGTCAGAGCAATTCATTTAGCCATGATGGTTACTACATTGTCCTCTTAAACTACAGGTTAATATAAATTTAATTCACACTCAGAGGAAATAACCATCATATACGCTGGCCAATTGCAGGAGAAAACTGAGTTTGGGTGGCGCTTTTGGCCTGGCGAGGTGCTCCACTGACACAATTGATCACGCTTGATGAAGGAAAGGTGGAGCAGGGATTATCTCTTTGCAACAGCAGCCACATCAGCTTATCAAGGCACCGGAAGATGGACATGGCAGTAATGGTGTGTGCCTCCGTCTGAAGTCTGCCATCTAGCGATGAAAAAGAAGCACTCGCTGGCAGCAAGCTGTACAGAGGCACTCTCTGGTCATACTCAGTGAAGAGGTCAGCATGCGGTAGGGCGTGTCAGCATTGGGCATTACCACACTGGGGAGAAAAATGAGCTTGTTTTGCAGCTGATTGAAACAGTGATTTACAATTATGCAGAAAAAAGTTATTATGGCTACTACTTTCTCATAGTTGATGGTCGCTCTAACCAATGTCTGATGTTACACTGATAGTGAATGACACACCATGGCTGTTCTGTTCACAAACATGTCCAATTTATTGGGAATTTAATTAATTTAAGTACAGTTAGTTCTTGTATCGGCACTGATAAATGAACAGTCTAATGTGATCAATGTCTTTCACATGCAAGACTCATAATCAACTTTTACTGTCAATGTTGTGCACTGCTTGAGCCTGCATTGTGGGTCTCCTAATAAATATTCCAGTTAGCATTCTGAAACCTTTATATCGTCACCCACAAGAGATCACGAGATTCCTTACATATATGAGTGCTATGGTTTGTAGGTTCATTTTCTCATCTGTCTATCACTGTGGTCAAGGCTATTTACAGTAATACCATAAGCTGCTCTACACTTCTGTTCAATTCTGTTTTCAGTAGAAATGCAGGAAGCACCACAAAACAGAACCTCGTAAACTCGTATGTCATGTAGGGGGGGCACCCTTGGTCTGCGTGCGTGACAGTCATCGTCTCTCCAGAGGTGGGACATGAACCAGGGAGTTTCCGCAGGATGCAAGGCGTTCTTCATAGGCCAAGGCCGCCCTGTTCCACTGGGCAAGACTTCATGTCTGTATCCACATGTACATGCTCCCTATTGGTTGATTCCAGTCCCAGGTTGAACTGGTTCAGTGTGGGTGTCTAATGGTTCATTCAGTGTTGAGTACCCATTGATACCAGTACAGTCTGTCTCATCTAGGTCGAGTTCCAGATTTCTTTTTTTTCCTGTGGTAGGAAAGAAATACCGTACTATGGGATTTTATCATTTTTGTTTTTTTGCTTTTTGTTAGTGAAAAAAATGTAAAAGTTTAACATTTGTAAAACTTTAAAATGTATTTAAAGCACACTTTTTTACAGTTTCAAAAGTTTTGAAAATGAGCAAACACAAAAGATGAAAACGAAGCTCAAAAGCTAAAGTAACATTTCTAACTATTTTCCAAGGTCAAAGTAAATATAACATTTGCAATTACATATGTGTGAGAAATGCAGTTTATGTTTAATATTGTTCCCCTATTCATCCCTTTTTAAGCAATATCTTGATATCTTGATTCAACCTGCTCACCCCACTCCTGCAAAGTGAGTCTACGCAAACGTGCAAGAAGTGGATGTAACCATGGCACGGATGGATGGTGATGTTATGATGCCTTTCAAATCTCTGTCTGTGAGCAGCAGGATGTGGTCTTTTTCAAATCCAATTAGTATCAAACCCAGCTAGCTGATTTTACACACCATGTCCCATTTTAAAGGGAAGCTGGAATGGATTAGGATTGTTGTTTAGGCAGGTGGTAACTAATCAATCCCAGAAAGTTTATTTCAGAAACTGTGGTTACTCAAGGGGTTTAGAGCACAATTTGTTGTTCTCTAAAATCCTTTTGCACACATGGAGGCTTTCAAATGTTTGTAAGCCATTTCAACAATTTACAGTCTGTAACTATAGCTATCCGTATGTTTGTGCTGTGAAGCAATCACACTCCATTGCAGTTCTGAGACTGTGCGGTGAAGGATCTTGCATAGACCAGGGGCCTTCGCCTGGATGAAAGTGTTCATTATGAGAGCCTTAAACCCCAAACCACTGGTCTGTAACATGCAATTTTAATAATTCCTCACTTATTTTCTCATGAGCCTATAGGCCAGTCAGTATTTTTGCCTGTCCGACCTCCCTATTTTTTGGCAGGCAACGCAAACTGTGGTGCAAGGACATCCTGCAATATTTCATAGCTTTACCAATCTTTAGTCTGTCTGTGCTGAATCTATGCAGAATCACAACATGGTGGAATGTCCAGTGGGTATAATATATACTAATTATCTTTTAAAGTCAAATATCTGGAAAGTTTCAGAAGTGGTACGATAGCTGAACAACCAGACAAAATCCTGGGCAATCTATACTGGCACAGACTCTGTCTAAGTTTAAATGGAAAATAAAACGTATTCATGGTGTTCATAATTATTTTATATTCATACGTATTCATAATTATTTCAATGCTATTACTCACATTTTCACTGCATTTTTTAAGTTTATGGGTTGCATTGAAATGGTCTGTAAAACACTATTCCTGACATCCTGCATACTGTATAGATAACTAATAGCTTATAGAAACAGAACTGGTGAGTAGTAAATCATTTCAGACACTTTCTTATATGGGTTTGCACTTTACTGTGTGACAGTAGATCCAGTATAGTGTAACTGCACAGTTTAACAACATCCAACATACATGGGACATGAGATAACAGCTTGCTCATGCTGTTTTTAAATAAACATACCTAATGAAATGAGTACTTTGCATTAAAAAGTTCTGGTAATGGCCTATGTGGGTTTTTTTTTGCCTTTGAATGCCTGCTAACATCTTGGTGCTAGATACCACAGGGCACCTTCAGAGGTCTTGTGGAGTCCATGCCTTGACAGGTCAAGGCGTTGGCGGCATGAGGAGGACCAACACAATATTAGGAAAGTGGTTTTATGGCGGATTGGTGTGGGGCTGTGCTAAAAAATGATACAGCAATGTATTGCTATATTTATTTTCAATATACTACATTGATTATTTTGGCAGGATGAAAAAACACATTTTAAATGTGGTGTAAACTATAGCCTCCACTCCTGCAGACTTCACAGTACAGTGTTTTGACTCAGTTTGTTCGCTGAATTATCATATATATTATATATATATATACTTGATACTGATGCATATTTTTTAAAAGGTAGGCTTAAACCACTGGCTTTCTGGTATTAATTGCAGTTGTGTCTTTGCAAACAAGTATGGGACAGTACATTTTAGTTTAATGTGGAGTGTTGAGAAATATTGTCAGTCATGCAGACATACAAGAAATAGAATTTGTAAAAGTCTATGGGCTGCTTCATAAAGGAAAAGAAAACAAAGAAAAACATCAAGAAATGTAAAAGGTCAGAAGGAAATTGCTGTCATCAGCTACTTTATCTGTCCTGATTAAGTATCTTTATTTTCACAGGACGAGAGTGAATCTAAAAAAGCAGAGCTGGACAGTTTCTCGTCATGCTTAAGCCCACACAGAAGAATGGACAAGAGAGAGGAAGGAGAGGGAAGAAAAAGGATGGAGGTAGGAACAGAAATGTCATTTATCATCCACATTGACCGACAACAGTATTCTGTCTGGGGTATGCAGAGCTGAACCTAGGTTCCAATTTTAATCCAATTTTCGTAATATTTTACTTCTAGATTTAAGTAGAGAATGAGAAATGTATTTTCCGGTTGTTCAGCATACAAAAGGTTCCTACTACACATACAAATATATGTGATATACACCGATCAGTTGTAATAGTAAAACCCCTACCACGTGAAGTGAGTAATATTAACAGTGGGCAATGTTCTGCTGGGAAACCTTGGGTCCTGGAACTCACGTGGATGCTACATTGTTGGAGACCAAGTACACCACATTTTTCAAGAGGATAATGCCCTGTCACACTGCAAAATTTGTTCAACAGTGAACTGAGGAACATGACAAAGAGCTGAAGGTGAGGCTTCCAATTTCCCCAGATCTCAATCCGATCAGCCATCTGTGGGATGTGCTGGACAAACAGTCAGATCTGTGGAAGCCCTGCCTCACAACTCGCAGGACTCAAAGGATGTACTGCTAATGTAACAAAAGTATGTGAAACTCTAGGATTAGCAGTTAATTTGAAGGTGAAATTAGAGTCAGGTGTTTCCAATCAATGGGATCAGGTGTGAGTGGGCACCCTGTTTTATTTAAAGAACAGGGATCTATCAAAGTCTGCTCTTCATAACACATGTTTGTCTAAGTGAATCATGGCACGAACAAAGGAGATTTCAGAAAATTAGTTGTTGATGATCAGGCTGGAAAAGGTTACACAACTATCTCTAAAGAGTTTGGACTCCACCAATCTACAGTCAGACAGATTGGGTATAAATGGAGGAAATTCAAGACCATTGTTACCCTCCCCAGGAGTGGTCGACCAACAAAGATCACTCCAAGAGCAAGGCGTGTAATAGCTGGTGAGGTCACAAAGGACCCCAGGGTAACTTCTAAGCAACTGAAGGCCTCTCTCACATTGGCTAATGTTAATGTTCATGAGTTCACCATCAGAAGAACACTGAACAACAATGGTGTGCATGGCAGGGTTGCAAGGAGAAAGCCACTGCTGTCCAAAAAGAACATTGCAGCTCATCTGCAGTTTGCTAAAGATCACGTGGACAAGCCAAAAGGCTATTGGAAGAATGTTTTGTTGGATGAGATGGATGAGACCAAAATAGAACTTTTTGGTTTAAAAGAAAAGCGTCATGTTTGGAGAAATTAAAATACTGCATTCCAGCAAGAGCCTTATCCCATCTGTGAAACATGGTGATGGTAGTATCATGGTTTGGGCCTGTTGTGCATCTGGACCAGGACGGCTTGCTATCATTGATGGAACAATGAATTCTGAATTCAATCAGAGAATTCTAAAGGAAAATGTGAGGACATCTGTCCATGAACTGAATCTCAAGAGAAGGTGGGTCATGCAGCAAGACAACGACCCTAAGCACACAAGTCATTCTACCAAATAATGGTTAAAGAAGAATGATAAAATAAAAATAAAAATTAATAAAAATTTATGTTTTGGAATAATGGCCAAGTCAAAGTCCTGACCTTAATCCAATCAAAATGTTGTGGAAGGACCTGAAGTGAGCAGCTAATGTGAGGAAACCCACCAACATCCCAGAGCTGAAGCTGTTCTGTACGGAGGAATGGGCTAAAATTCCTCCAAGCCGGTGTGCAGGACTGATCAACAGTTACAGGAAACTTGATACACAGGCCATGACATAGTTCCTACTTTTACAAGTAGTTAATGCAAAGTAAATCAATATTTATGAAAATTAATTAAATTAAATATATGTAAACAAAACAACAAGTTATGACATAAGTAATGTTTATGGCAGTTAAAATACACGTGCTAAACATTTTTTATTGACTAGCTGCAAAAAGACAGATTTTTATTTACCATTATAATTTGTTATAATTGTTAAGACCTTGGGCTTTAAAATGAACTTACGTTGATTGCATGGTCATTAAATGGCGCTTGCCTGTAAAACGTGCTAATAATTTTGATTGTCTTGTATGTAATGCTTGTGATTAATGCTTGTGTTCAAGTATTTGGACTCACAGAGTAGCCCAATAAATCTGATCAATAACATCATCCAGAGAAAACTCAGAGGATTTCCTTACTTACATATAGACCAGGATAACACTTTTAAATTCTGAACACACAGGGCACACACATCGTGAACTCATTCTAACTCTGGACTGGTGACTTCACTCTGTTCGGATGATGTCATAGTTTCCACAACAGCTCCTGATGAGTTCTGAACTCCATTTACTTCCTTGGGATCTGAGAGAGGATCCCTCTGTCTGACCATAACACCACAGCTGGCCCTGATTCCTCTCCCCACAGACTTCCACGATGAAGGCGCTCCAATTAACCTTAATTTATACCTCCTGTGCTCACTTTATTCACTCGCCCACTCTTAAGTGTGTCATGTCAAGTTTGAGAGCAGCCAAACAAAGTGTACCTAACCCACATTCAAAAGTTAGCACGAAGTTAGCATTCTACATATTAAGTGCCTCTTTATAAATTCATTATAGCATAGATCCGGAAACTCAAGACGCCCTAGTTCCTGGTATAAATACTTCTGATGTCACAGCATCAGAGTCTCCAAAATGAAATATACATACAGTGTTGCTTAAAAGTTTGAGAACACTTTGGAATTTGCTGTATTTCTTGCATTAATGTGGTCTATAAACAGATACAGAGAAACAAATGAGATAAAAAATATTATGTACTTGGTAATTTATGTATTGAGGAAAATGATCCAATATTACTTTATGTTCTTTGCGTTTTTTTGCCAATTGCACAGCAACACCAATAACATGGCCACTAACAACACACTCAATCTGTTCGACTGCTTTATGATTTTGGTCTAAAGGTTCTATAGTAATTTTGTTTAGTTGTTGGTTTATTTAACGTTGCTATTAGCATTAGTGGATTAATCAATGAACCTAACATGCATGTCTTTGGACTATGGAGTACCTGGAGTAAACCCAGGTGGACACGGGGAGGAAGTGCAGACTCCACACATAAAGGAGCTATAGTAATTAATGTAGGTTATCTTACTATGCAAATTCCAAGTTTTTTTTCATATAATCTTCATATCCTATAGCCAACATTTAGCCTTAGAATGAAACATGGCATACTTCCACAACCTTTCTACTAACTGCATCTGTTGAATGATAAAGTCAATGAGCTTCAAGCCTTCAGATTTGTAGTACACCACACCCACTTGTTAGCTAAAGCCATATTGCTCATGAAATATTCAACAACACCATATGGTGGCTATTGAAGATGCTATCTGGCTTGTTAAAGAGTTCATGACCATAAGACCCCCCTGGTGTTTCACACACCCCACTGTGGTTTTGACTTTCACAGAGAGTGTTTATTTGGTTTATGATCAGTAAACCAAGTAACAGGAAATAGTATGTAGCAAATTACTAATTATAGTTGAAATGGGACCTTGGTATATAGTGCAATGTGATGTCTAGTTCATATATTACGTTAAATTGTTATAAATACAACACAAGTAGCTGTAATCAAGTGATTTTTATGCAGTCATGACAAGTGTTGGAACCACACGCTACTGTAATAATTAGAACACAGCCAATTATTTTATGTGTTTCACATTCCAATTAATATGAAATTTGTGGTTTAGGACACATTTTGTTTGCTGGTCTATAAACATGTTATTTGTAATTTGTATTTATACACTTTTGTCTTGCCCTGGTCAAAAGACATGGTCGGCAAGGGTCACGTCTTAAAAGGTCTTAAGGTGTGCAACAGTACGGGCTTGTTGTTGCTGCATATTTTGTTTAAAAATTCTCTACACATTCTTTATCCAGGACAGGTCAGGAGTGCAGGCAGGCAGACCAGTCCAGTACCAATACCCTCTTCTTCCACAGCCATGCCTGTGTAATGTGTGCAGCATGTGGTTGTGCATTGTTTTTTTTTTAGAAAAGTGCATGGATGTTGTTCCAAAATCTAAATGTACTTTTCTGCATTGATGCTGCCATCACAGAAGCACCTTTGCCAATAGCACTGACACAGCCCCATACCATGACAGACCCTGGCTTTTGGACTTGTTGCTGAATGAAGTCTGGATGGTCCCTTTTGTGTTTGCTTTGGAGAACACACTTCCCATTTCTTCCAAAAAGATGTGGAACAATGATTTGTCTGACCACAATACATGTTTCCACTGTGAGATGGTTGATCCCAGATGCGTCCGAGCCCAGAGAAGTCGACGCCACTTCTGGACATGGTTAACATAATCCTTAATTTTAGCACAGTACTGTTTTAAGTGGCATTTGTGAATGTAACTCTGTACTGCAGTGCTTGACAGAGGTTTGCCAAAGTAATCCCTTGCCCATGTAGTTACATCAGCTATTTGTTGCACCCTTGCCCTTTGCGCACTAAAATTCCTCCTGATTAGTTGATCAAAGACTCGGCCTTCTCTGGATGCTGCTTTTGTACCAAATCTTGATTACAAACACCTGTTTGAAATTGCTTCATTATTTAGATTTTTTTACCTCATTACTAGCCCTAAGTTGCCCTGTCCTAACTTTTTTGAATGTATTACAGGCCTGAAATGCAGGAATGGATGTATATTAACAAATGAAATTAAGTTGACCAGACAAAAACCTGACATAAATGTCAAAGTAAATGTATGACACATTGTGTTTTATTTTGAATTTGCATTTTCCATGCTGTCCCAACTTTTTCCGATTTGGTGTTGTATATCCTGACCCATCCAGAAGGGATTTTGTCACTGTGCCATCTGATCATCTATGTTTACAGTCAAAGAGCTATGGACTCCTCTAACAGCAGATGTTCAGTAAAAAGGAGTAGAAGGCTATAAAAATATGTTCAGGTTCGGGTATGCAATGCAAAGTAAAATCCTCACATAACTGCCAAAGACCTGCAAGAAAATTGAAAAGGGAAGGCTGGCTATAGATTAGAAGTACACCACCCCACTGTGCAATGTTGTTTGCACAAACATGATTAAGAGAAAACCTAATCTCATAACCAAAGTAAAAATTTTGAACTCAAATGCTATGTTTGATGATGAAACCACGATTGAGTGCTGGCTACACTCACTAAAGTATGTTTGAAAAAAGAAGCATATCACGAAAACATCACCTTGCCCACTATTGAGCATGGGGGTGGTTCTGTTGTGCTTTGTAGAAGGCAAGAGCACTAGAAATCGTGCAGATAGTGGGAAGAAAGGAAGGACTCTCCTAAATTTCACCGAATCCTGGCTGCCAATGTGTTACAGTCAGTGAAAAAGAACTGATGCTGAAAAGATATTACAAGAAGACAATGATTCAAATAAACCATAACCATCAAGATTTAGAATGGCTTGAAAAAATGTGTATAGATCTTAATTTTTCTATGTATGTAGGACGAACTTCTGAACTAAAAGAAAGAACACAAAAACAGTTAGTTGTTGCAGATACCACATTTTATGCTAAAGTTTGTGTTTTTATTACAATATGAACACCATGTAATTTGACCAGGTGTGCCCAGACCTTTGCATTAGACTGTATGCACATACACTGCTATACACTAAACTGCTATTATAGTAAAGAACCTAGAATTATTCCCAGCCTTATGGGATGAAACACTAAATTAATGCAGAGGTTCTGACAATGTAGGGAATTGTGGCAGGCTCTGTTGTTTTGTGCCATATTTACTAGACTCATAAAGTCTCCTGTGCTCCTTATGACAGCATTTCTGCAGAACAGAGCTAAATAAATGAGTGGAAATTTGGCATCTCAGTGCCAGACACCACATTGCCTGTTTCGAGCCCCAAGAGATGCTTTGCTGAGTTTACGGATTCCCTAAACACAAGACTGATTACAAAACCATGCTTAGTTTTATGGATGTTTGTGCAGTGACTCATTCATTCGTTCATTTTCTCCCTAGATTCTCAAACTTAATCCACACGCTCTGTCATTCGCTCCCTGATTCACACTCTCACCCACTGACTCTCTCACTTACACATGCCATCACACTCCCACTTTTTCATCTTTCTGACTTCCCCTCTCTCTATCTGACTGATTCTATTTGATGGATGTAACCTTTTTAATCTGTTCGGAAAGAACAGTGGACTCTTTCATGTATCGACATGCCGGACATAGTGCTGGAATTTAGCGTTCATTTGGCTTTGAAATAGAGACCTTGTAAAGGTTGCATCCAGTGGTTTATTTATGAAATGAAGATGTTCCTTTGAAGTCTGAGAGGTGCAGATTGATATAAAGTGTAGCCCTAGGGTAAGGTTATGAATCATACTGTGTGTGTGTTTCCCGTGTGTGTGTGTGTGTGTGTGTGTGTGTGTGTGTTAAACAGACATGTGGGAGCATGCTGGCTCCTCTGCGTTCTGATTGTACAGAGGGGTGGCTATGTTGTGAGTAAGCAGGGTTAAGGTTTTAAATCCATTTGTAGTGTTGTCTCAGCTGTCATACCGATACTAGAAAAACATCATGATACAGCGGTGGCTTGAAAGGGTTGTGAACCCTTTAGAATTTTTCTGTATTTTCTGCATAACTGTCACCTAAAACATTCATCAGATTTTCAACCCAAGTCATAAAAGTAGATAAAGACAACCCAGTTAAACAAATGAGACAGCAAAATATTATACTTGGGTCATTTATTTTATGAGGAACATGAATCCAATTTACAACACATTAGTGAGTGGCAAAAGTATTGTGAACCTCTAGGATGTAGCAGTTCACTCCTTTGAAAGTGTGAAATTAGAGTCAGGTGTTTCAAATCAATGGGATGGCAATCAGGTGTGAGTGGGTACCCTGTTTTATTAAAGAAAAAGGATCTATCAAAGTCTGCTCTTCACAAACAATGTGTTGTGGAGTGGTATCATGGCACGAAAAAAAAAGGAGATTTCTGAGGAGCTCAGAAAAAGAGCTGTTGATGCTCATCAGGCTTGGAAGAGGTTACAAAACCATCTCTAAATAGTTTGGACTCCACCAATCCACAGTCAGACAGATTATGTGGCAATTCAAGAACATTGTTTTTACCCTCCCCAGGAGTGGCCGACCAACAATGATCACTCCAAGAGCAAGGCATGTAATAGTTGGTGAGGTCACAAAAGGACCCCACGGTAGCTATCTCTAAGCACTTGAAGCCTCTCCTCACATTGGCTTAATGTTAATGTTCATGAAGTCCAACATCAGAAGAACACTAAACAACAATGGTGTGCATGGCAGATTGCAAGATAAAGCCACTGCTCTCCAAAAGAACATGCTGCTCGTCTGCAGTTTGCTAAAGAGCACGTGGACAAGCCAGAAGCAAGATGTCATCAGCAAGACAACGAACTGAAGCACACAGTCGTTTTAAAACCAAAGAACGGTTAAAGAAGAATAAATTTAATATTGGGGGGAATGGCCAAGTCAAAGTCCTTTACAATCGAAATGTTTGGGAGGACCTGAAGCGAGCAGTTAATGTGAGGAAACCCACCAACATCACAGAGCTGAAGCTGTTTTCTGGTACGGAGGAATGGGCTAAAATTCCTCCAAGCCGGTGAGGGGCAGGACTGATCAACAGTTACAGGAAATGTTTAGTTACAGTTATTGCTGCACAGGGGGGGGGGTCACACCAGATACTGAAAGCAAAGGTTCACAATACTTTTTTGCCACTCACTAATATGTAATATTGGATAATTTTTCCTCAATAAGTAAATGACCAAGTAAAATATTTTTTGTCTCATTGTTGGGTTCTCTTTATCTACTTTTAGGACTTATGTGAAATTCTGATGATGTTTTAGTCAGAATTTATGCAGAAATATAGAAAATTCACGGGACTTTAAAGGGTTCGACAGACTTTCAAGCACCACTGTACCTTGCCATTAAACATGGGTAGGACACCTCATTTTATTAGTACCGGTACTTTAAGAATGACTGTTTTTTTTTTTAAATCAGAGGTTTATTTCTGCGAGCAGCATTGATGTACCACGGGGCAGTATGTGCACACAGCACTCTGCTTCCGTCTCCCTACAGGTAAAAAGGTGAATCATAACAGAAAACGGAGAATATTACGGATTTTGATATTTTTGCCTGATGACCCCCTCTGCTGCCACAAGTTTCCTCATGCTATGGGTTCAAAATCATGTCAGTAGAAGCTTGGCTATTCTGTTTCCCTTATGATTAATTGCTATTGAAAAAATAAGTTTGCGATACTCTGCAATGGAAGTCGCTTGTTATTCCTATATTTCAGTGTAGGCTCCGGAGCCTTCTTATCCCCTGGTTAGGTTCAGCAGTTACTTACCACGAATATATATATATATATATATATATATATATATATATATATATATATATATATATATATAGTTTAAGATGTTTGACTCCTATAATATTTTGAGCTTGAATGCTGTACCAAGCTCCTGCACAATTTTTTATTACTTTAATGTCAAATAAATCGCAATTTAGTACATTTATAACTATGAGTTAATTGTTATATTTTGTTTCACAAAGTTAGTAAAGTAATGTTCTCCTGCAGTTTAGTAGTAATTGTTGGTTGATTAAGGATTTTTTTCTCAGACCAAATTTACTTAAATTACAAGCTGGATTTTTCTATGTTTTTAGTGTGAGATTAAGGTAATTCAACAAAAGGTACATTTCTTTTAACGCTTTTTGTCATTTTTACCATTGGTGCCAAAATTTGAGGAGACTATCTTAAGCATCACTAAAAAGTAGTCAAGTGTACTGTGTATGCTTACAGATGTCAGAGTAAAATAGAGTACGGTGGGGTGAGTCAATAAAGAGTAACTCAAAACATTCCAGCATAGAATTGGTACAAACTTAGTGTAAACATTTCACAGGTTCAGCAAAGTAATTTCTAATTGGTCAGGTAGATATACACCAATCAGCCATAACATTAAAACCACTTATCATATTGGTGCACCTTAACAGCGTTTTCCACTAGTCAGGACCATCAGATGGACTACAGCCTGTAACTGGAGAACTACACACTGAACTTGTGAAAGTGAACTGATAAAGTGTAGAAACAAGGAGGTGGTTTTAGTGTTATGGCTGATCGGTGTATTTTGTACCAATAAATCGATTTGGTAACATACTACAGTGTAGAATCTAACATTCACATACTTACTTGGGGTAGATGGTGTGATCGCACTTTGAAATGTAGTCATAAAGTAGTTAGCACACACGTACAGGTTTATTGCAGACCGTGGCTGGAACACTGGCATTAAAAATAAACGTTATCCACTCAGCTCTTCTGTCCCCTGAGGCTGGGGACTGGTGTACCGATTTTATGCTTCTCTTCACAGCCAACAACAGCGCAGTTCCTAAGCTTAGCATTTAGCTACAACATAATGAGGCGTAGCTAGGACACAAGTTTCAAATTTAATCTTGGCTGCAACAGGAAGTCATTGGAGTGATCTTAGCAAATGACTGACTTGAAACACTTTGGGAGGTTGTGAACCAGATGGGCAGCAGCATTCTGAATGCTCTATAGTGGAGCAATTGAACATCAAGGCAGACCAGGAAGCATAACATTGCAGTAATCAAGCCTGGAAATGATCAGAGCCTCTATGAGGATCTGAGCAGCTTCTCTGGGCAGAAAAGAATGTCTTTTTCTGATGTTTTGCAAAAGAAGATCTGGTGGTTGATGTGATTTTGATATTGATTTTGTTGTCCAGAACCAAACCAAGATTATTTGCTGTGTGGGCCAGATGGCGAGTGAGACTACAGTGGTGCCTCGGTACGAGTACCGAGCAAAATGTTCCCATAAGAAATAATATAAATTGAATCAGTCCGTTCCGCTGCAGTCCCTTAAAGGTCCAGTAATGTTTAAAACTGGCGAGGAACGTTCGTGACATCGCCATGAATGAGAGATTCAACCATAATCTTGCACCTGGTTCTGCAAAATTACGCCATATATGGTTATGCAATGCAGTCATTCGTCATACTGATTCCATCATATGGCTGCCCATACAAGTGTACATCCATAACTGTACTTAACAGTTGGCGGCAGGCGGTGTGGGTTGAGAATGTGGCTTAGAATTTGTTCCCATTGTCTTATATTTATTTTAACATCTCAAATACAGAAGTGGCTCATACATACAGTACTGTGCAAAAGTCTCAGGCCACAATTAGATTATATATACAATTGTTTTAGCAATGATATAATGACCATATATAATTATTTCTCAGTCTGTACATCAATGGATGTATTAAAAAAGAAAAAAGAAAGAAAAAACAGCTAGAGTGGCAAGTAGTTAGTGTGGCTTCCCCTTACACTTGAGCAAGCGCAGCATCTACCAGCTTCATTGGGATACCAAACCCTTCTACAGTCTGAAGAAGCTTGAATAAAGATGTGTAGAAAAGGGTATTATGGCATGACAAATCCAAGTTTGAATTTGTTAGGAACAATAATCAACATTATGTTATATTGCTAAAACAACAAATCTAATGGTGCCTAAGACTTTTGCCCAGTACTGTATGTAGCACTGGTTTGTGATAATTTACAGAATAACCTGCATGACCTAGCTATCTGCCCGTGTAGAGACAATAAATGCTTTAACCACTCCACTGTAGCAACAGCTAAGATTGTAACTTGCATATGTAATGAAGTGGAAAAACTCCTGACAAAAGCACAGTATTGAACATTAAAAATGTATTTCAAGTTTGAATTTATTTGAGTTTTTAGGGTAAAGTAGATTCAAGTACATTCTAATGAATTTTTGAGCCAAATTGGCAGCCCTGTTATCCACTCCTACACTGGAATGCTTCCTGTCTTCTCCAGCAATGTTTTAATTAAAAGGCAAGGGTGGAAGGCAAAACAAAGCCACAATAAAAGAGTGTTGTGTGGACAAACATGTGGACATGGTATAGATCATTCCTTCGTATTCTAACGTCCTGTTTCCTGTGCCAGTGACAGGAAGTGTTCTCTATTTTTTCATGGTATGACATTTCTAGAGTTAGTTAGTAGTCAGAGAAACACCAGCACACAGAGACACCCAGATTGTTAATATGATAGTATTTTACTACAATAATAGTTAGCAGGATTTCTGGTCAATGTATTTAATGTATACAAATGTTGAAGCATTTTGAAATCTTTGCAGATTAAGGTGACAATTGTGATTAATAGATACAACACATTTTTAAAATTTAAATTCTGCAAATAATATCCATGAAAACAGCATTGAAACCTTTTGACAGAAGATCACCCCAATTACATCCAGTGCTTTCATTTGACATGACTTTCAAGGGCCTTTTCTACAATAAATCAACAAAAAACTGCAGGGAATGTGTGATGGTAATGCAAAGTGGTCCCACCGAAATAAAGCGGAGCTGAGAAACTATGGCACATTGAAAGGGCAAATTCTCATGGTTTCTTGTTCTTGGAACTGCTTCAGTTCTAGTTCTGTCTAATACCAGCTGCCAGTGATTCTTTGTCATTCAGACTTAGTCACCCTTATCATTATGAGATGGCAAAATCATGATAGGCAAACAAAACAATCAAAACAATGATGTGAAATTTGCAAAGCTACGATATAATAAGCAGCCTTTACCTTATGATTAACCACTGAGTAAAACGAAAAAAAAGTATATAGTAAGATGCCATTCAGAAGACACTATTTCTTTTATTTTCCCAACTAGCATTTGATATAACTTTTTAGTGCTTTAATAGTGGATTAGGGAAGTGAAATTACCCATATGTTATAAAGGGGATTGGAATGATAGAAATTCGGATTACTTTCAGATAGTGGAGTTATACCCTTTGATAAATATTTTGTTTGATATGTTATAGTGAGCAAGCTGTGTTGAAGGCTATCTTTAATTTCACAAACAAGCTCAAAATGAAAGATGAATTCAGGTTATTTCTTGGTGCCATTTGGAACCTATTTTGCTGCACTGGTGAGTGCATCTAAAAAAAATATTTGCTTTATTTTAGGCTAAAGACCACTGTGGAGCTGCACTGGACATACTGAACTTGATTGAGCAATGTACAGTGGGGGGAAAAAGTATTTAGTAGTCAGCCACTGATTGTGCAAGTTCTCCTACTTACAAAGATGAGAGAGGTCTGTAATTTTCATCATAGGTGCACTTCAACTATGAGAGACAATATGAGAAAAAAAACACCAGGAAGAAAACTGTAGACCTGCACCAGGCTGGGAAGAGTGAATCTATAATAGGCACGCAGGTTGGTGTGAATAAATCAACTGTGAGAGCAATTGTAAGACAATGGAAGACATACAAGACCACTGATATTCTCCCTC
>JAJAGP010004389.1:0-50868 GCA_025084515.1 Ancistrus triradiatus | reverse complement strand
AAGAGTCTTATGGTGATCAGAGACGTTGGGTTGCTGTCTTCTGCCTCCCGTGGGGTTGCCAATGTCTCATGTGATCCCTCTTGGCTGTGTTTCCTACCAGTTCTCCTCTTTCTAGCTATGCTGCTATAGCTAATGCTGCCGGGGTCTCATGCTACACATGGCATCAGTGATTGTTAATAGACACTGTGCTCTTAATCAACAACTAATTACATTTTCTGTGTTCGGGTACCAGTTCCAGCCCCACACATGATGTTCATCCACTGCAACTTCACTCAAGCTGCTTCCGTCATCAGCTCCAGCCAATAAAATGTGCATATTTCACATTTTATTTGAACTATGACTCCATGACTTTCACTATTATATTTATCATCTACGCTTCTTTTTGAGTCTTGGTCCTCCCAAGGTTTCTTCCTCATAACACTTAGGGAGTTTTTCCTTGCCACTGTCGCCCTAGGCTTGCTCAATTTGGGATTGGACGTAGATATTAGGAGATAATCTAAACTTGTAAAGTTGCTTTGAGACAATGCTCCACTGTAAAAAGCACTATATAAATAAATATGACTTGACTTGACTTATGACAAACAGAAAGCAGACTGTCTGCCAATATTGGATTTTTATTTGTTGATTCTGTTACATTTTTGTCAACGATGGTCAATTATATGAACTTAAATATGCACTGTTTAGATTATTTTTCAGTATTTCAAAGTGAATGAATGGAGTTCTGACCTGGGGCAAAAGAAAAGCTCAAATGACAAGGACGTCGAGAGAAAAAGCCATTTTGAAAACATAAAAAAACCTTCTATACATTTCATACCTTAAATTAAAAATGGACATTTAAGCACGTATTAACCAAGGGAAAGAATACAGATCCACGCTTGACGTTAACTTGTCTAACGCTAATACACTCCTCTCTATCGAGATTCAAAGTAACTGGAGTCAAATAATTTTTTGTACTCCACTTAAATCAAAAGCCTTTGAATATTAAAACCACTCACTAAAATCAGTTGACAAATAATTCGCTCATTGTGCATGTTAACCAGCTCCTCCATTCAGTTGTATTTGTTTACATGTCTTGCCTGGAGCAATATGGCGGACGCGCTGACGTATTGCAGCACTGAGCCGAAGCAGCCGATGCGGCGTCTAGGTGTAAATGTCTGTGTAGGCAGTGTGTGGTTTAATGGTAAGCGACGAAACTGAACGAGACCACTGTTCTGCCGGCTGCTTTTCTCCCTAACAGAATTTGATAGATACCCCTCCAATATCAAACATTCCCCTCAGATATTGTGTGCGTGTGTGCGTGTGTGCGTGTGTGCGTGTGTGCGTGTGTGTGTGTGTGTGTGAGTGAGTTACATCCTGTGCTGCATACAAAATTCCTGTTGATCCAGTCACACCGGTTTTTGTTTTGACACGACGCTGCAGGTTTAGTTTCTTTCGAGAGGACGATAAAGCAGAAAAAGGTAAGTAATGTTACTGTAATGTTAGTGAATTATTTTAATGGTCAAGTTCAGTTCACACAGCCTCGAATGTTAGTGAGCTGTGTGAGTTGATTTGATACAGAGTTTGATTTCTTAATGATTTTAGACTGACACCTGTGTTTGTTTTTAGGGTTTTAATCCCCTGTGGTTACAGGTTTAAGAGGTTAAAGTTTATGAGCTGTAATCTCAGGTGAAATGGCATCCAAAATACAACTCACCGACACGGAGGAAGAGTCACGGTGAGAGAGAAGTTTAGCAGGTCTATATGTGATATTAAAACAGCAAACAAAAAGTTTTTGATAAATCCAATATTAGTGATTTAAAAAAGTCATTAAATAGTGCATTTAAAATAAAACAATAATTAAAAAAAATTTGATTTAACTTTGAATTCCAGTAAGAATTCAGTCGTGGAGCCCAGCTCTGGCATGACTGTGTAATGAGGAAGTTTCATAACAAAATCATTTGTGTAAGGTGTTTGATTCACGTTTCAGGATTCAGGCTAAGAGAAGGGATTCACCTGAACCCAGCTTACTGTCCATGAAAAGTGATCGATCAATATCACAACCAATCGGATTTGGAATTGAAAAGAGTCCGGTGGATCTGAGGTAAAGCCTGATCATTAATGTCTCAATTTTAAGGTGAGGTGGGTAAGGTGAGGTCAAGCCAGGTTTAGCTCACATATTACAAAGTGAACGTGAACATGGAAAGGGTTTGTAGAGATTTGTTATTACTTCAGTTAGACTCTGATATTTCATGGAACGCTGCTGCACTTCAGTGTATCTTGTGCTCCAAACTGTAAATCCTCATACAGAGTACGTTCTGTATGAGATGCTTCTGTTTCTGCATTAAGCTGTATGATTAAACGTGCATTTATGAACCTCTGATATAAAGTCAAGATGGCGCCGCAGATGACTGCCTCGGTGAGAGCTCTCTATGTGGTAGGCAAATGCCACTAGTGGAACTGATAACAGCCACGGAAACAGCAATCCGCAACAACAACATCACGGACATGGAAGCAGAACAACTGTGAATTAAAGTTTCAGCCTGCCTTAGCAATGCAAAGCCACTGCCATCCAACATCAGCAGAGAGGAAAGGAATGCACTCACGACTCTCAGTAAGGATAATGACATCATCATCCTTCCAGCGGACAAAGGCAGGTGCACTGTTTTATTAAACCAGACAGACTATCATGAGAAAGTTATGACTCTCCTTAGAGACACTAACACTTATGAGCCCCTGAAACGAGATCCTGGTAGTGGGTACAAGAAGAAGGTGATAGATTGTCTGAAGCTTTTAGAACAGGACAATGCTATTGACCGGCCTCTGTACCACAGATTATACCCAGGGGAGGCTACACCTAGTCTGTATGGTTTATCTAAGATACATAAACAGGATGTGCCATTGCGGCCCATTGTGTGTATGATCATCTCAGTGACCTACAACACCGCCAAGTTTCTGGCATCGATCCTCAACCCGTTGGTAGGCAGCACGGATCATCACATCCAGAAAACCATGGATTTCGTGGATAAGGTGAGGGACGTCATTATGGAGACGGATGAAACAATGGTCTCGTTTGATGACACGTGCATTCCAGTTGCTGAGGCAGTAGAGGTAGTCCGAGTGAAACTACAGGATGACCCCACTCTCAGCAATAGGACCACCCTTAACTCGGACCAGGTGCGTTTGCTTCTGAAGCTGTGTCTTCAATCCACCTATTTCACATACAGAGAGCAGTACTATAGGCAGAAACATGGGTGCGCCATGGGCTCCCCAGTTTCACCCATCGTGGCCAACCTGTATATGGAAAAAGTGGAAAAGAAGGCACTAAGATCCTATTCAGGAACACCACCCAGCCATTGGTTCAGATATGTGGATGACACCTGGGTTAAAATGAAATCTCAGGAAGTGCCACATTTCACCGACCACATTAACTCAGTGGACAAACACATTAAGTTCACCAGGGAGGATGTGAAGAGCGGCAGGTTAGCCTTCTTGGATTGTGAGGTTGTGATTGGACATCTGGGACGATTGAAAGTCGATGTTTACCGTAAGCCAACACATACGGATCAGTACTTAAGGTTTGACTCTCATCATCCACTGGAACACAAACTAGGAGTCATCAGGACACTGTACCACCGAGCAGACAGCGCCCCCCACTGACACAGAGGCCAAGGATAGAGAGAAATCTCACATTAAGCAGGCCCTGGGCAAATATGGTTATCCGAACTGGGTCTTTGTCAAGGCCGGTAAGACGCCCAAACAGTGCTCCAGCAGATCGACGAGAGGAGAACAACAACCGCAGTCTAAGCGTAAACCAGTGGTGATTCCATGTGTGGCAGGAACATCGGAACAATTGAGACGCATCTTTGCCAAACACCGCGTCTCAGTGGCTTTCAAACCCCAAAACACGCTACGCCAGAAACTGGTCCACCCCAAGGATCGGGTCCCCCAGCACAAATAGAGCAATGTAGTGTACACTGTGAAGTGCCCCGAGGATTGCCAGGAATTGTACATCGGGGAAACCAAACAGCCACTGGCGAAACGGATGGCACAACATAGAAGAGCGCCCTCATCAGGTCAGGACTCTACGGTTTCCACCCACCTACAGGCCAGTGGCCACTCTTTCAAGGATGAAGACGTGCAGATCCTTGATAGGGAGGAACGATGGTTTGAACGTGGAGTAAAAGAAGCCATATTTGTAAAAAGGGAACGTCCATCCCTGAACCGAGGAGGGGGCCTCAGAGTACACCTCTCACCATCTTACAACGGAGCCATCGCAGCCCTTCCCCAATCCTGTGTGAATGGCACACGTGGCCATTGTCGTTAATGGCTATGTCAATCTGCATATTAAACTGATCACCGGTCCCATTGTTTGCAATGGTGCTGGTCCAGTCGTTAGGCAACGTTGCTGTATATGAGATTGGGGAAGTTTTCCAACTTGTGAGACTAAGAAGTCACTAGTGACGTGACGAAAACGTTTTCTCCAACAAAATTCTATGTCCAGACAGAAAGATTCAACTTCTTGGGAACTATCTATGTTTCCTGTGTTGGTTTTTGTTTGTTAATGTAAATTATGGTGCGTCAAACTCGGTCAGTGGAGCAAAGAACAGTTACTGACCTTCAGAGACAATGTTTCACCAACTTTTATTCCGGAGTTTTCTCAAAATCCTTCAGAGTTTTTAGAAATTCTCACAACTGGTGGCTGGCTCTACTCAACCTAGCAAGAAAGCGGAGGAGAGGCAGACGAGCCGGAGCGCTTGTAAAGATGAGGCGACGTGGAGACTGAACACCGTTACCGTCTTTGTTCCTCTCCAATCTGCGATCTCTGTACAACAAACTGGAAGAACTACTCCTGCTCAACCAAACTACCAGGGATTTTTCTAACATATCTGCGCTGTGCTTTACGGAGACCTGGCTTTCGGAGCTGACCCCGGATAGCGCGCTGCATCTCCCCGGCTTTCAGCTGCACCGAGCGGACAGAGACGCGGAGCTTAGCGGCAAAACAAGAGGAGGAGGACTGTGCTTTTACATCAATGAACGCTGGTGTAAAGACACAACGGTACAGTTAAAATCATGCACTTCTCATCTAGAATCACTTTTCATTAACTGTAGACTCTGTCAGAGAACTTTCTTCATTCATTCTGGTCGCTGTTTACGTTCTGCCGGATGCGTGCACGAGAGACGCGCAGAAATTATTGGCCTATCAGATAACGACAGTAGAAAGGGACAACCCGGACTCACTTCTCATCATCCTGGGAGACTTTAACAGCGCAAATCTTACGAAAGAAATGCCAAAATACAAACAACATGTCACCTGTGCCACGAGAGAAGGGAACATTTTGGATCATTGCTACACCTCTGTTAAAAATGCCTGTCGCTCAGTCACGCGTGCGACTCTTGGACATTCTGATCACAATCTCGTTCACCTCATTCCCACATACAGGGAGAGACTCAAAACTAACAAGCCTGCCATTACAACAGTGAAGACGTGGACCAGTGAAGACATAGAAATGCTGCAGGACTGCTTTGAATCCACAAACTGGTCTGTCTTCGAGGAGGCGACGAACAGCTTGGATGAATATACAGACACTGTAGCATCATACATCAGTTTCTGTGAGGACAGCTGTATTTCTACTACAACACGGGTAAAATACAGCAACAACAAAGCATGGTTCTCGGCTGAACTCAGACAGCTTCGGAGGGAAAAGGAGGCAGCATTCAGGAGTGGAGTGAGTTCTCTACAAAGAGGCCATATACAAGCTGGAGAAAGGTATCCGATCAGCAAAAAAGGAATATTCAGAAAAGCTAAAAAGCCAGTGCTGCTAATGACCCAAAACCCAAAAAGTGGAGACAGGTTCCTGGGCCAGACGGGATATCTCCATCCACCCTTAAGCACTGCAGCAATCAAATGGCGCCGACTTCACTAACATTTTTAACAGAGCATTAGAACTTTGCTTTGTTCCTTCATGCTTTCAAAAACAATCTACCATCATACTAGTCCACAAAAAACAAAACTTTCTGGACTGAATGATTACAGAACTGTCGTCCCGAATCTGTAGTTTCCTGAATGGTCTTTGAACGCCTGATCCTAGCCTACCTGAAGACCCATGACTAAACCTTTTACTGGATCCCCTGCAGGTTTGCATGCAGAGCAAATAGATCTGTCGATGATGCAGTCAACGTGGCCCTACACTTCTCGACAGTCCTGGAACCTATGCTCGAGTTCTGTTTGTAGACTTTAGCTTGGCCTTTAACACCATAGTGCCAGAGCTGCGCAGGTCAAACTGTCCCAGCTGTCTGTGCCAGATGCCATCTGCCGGTGGATCATGGACTTTCTGTCAAATAGGACACAGCAGGTACGGCTAGGAAAACACATTTCAGACCAGCGGAGCCTAAGTACTGGTGTACCACAAGGCTGCGTGCTTTCACCCCTTCTCTTTAGTCTTTATACCAATAACTGTGTTTCTAAGGAACCAGGTGTAAAGATCATTAAGTTCGCTGATGACACCACTGTGGTGGGCCTCATAACAAATGGTGACGAGTCTGCCTACAGAAAGGAAGTCGAGCAGTTGGTCTCCTGGTGCAGCGACAACCACCTGCTGATCAACACACAAAAGACTGTGGAGATGGTGGTAGATTTCAGGCGCAACACGCCCTCCTTACACCCCCTCACTATGAATGGCTCTATGGTCTTAGTGGTGGAGCCACTTACGTTCCTGGGCACCACCTTATCCAGCGACCTAAAGTGGGAAAAGAACACACTCTCCATCGCCAAGAGGGCTCAGCAGAGAATGTTCTTCCTGAGACAGCTGAAGAACTTTAACATGCCCCAGAGTCTGCTGATCCAGTTCTACACAGCAATCATAGAGTCCATCCTTTCATCATCTATCACCATCTGGTTTGGTTCCTCAACATCACATGAACGGGCCAAACTCCAGCGTACAATCAGGACAGCGGAGAGGATCATTGATGTAATCTGCCAACGATTCAGGACCTTTACAACAGCAGAGTGCTGAAGCGTGCCGGCAAAATTACAGCAGACCCCTCATCCTGGACATCACCCTTTTGAGACTCTTCCATCTGGAAGAAGACTCAGGACAATAAAAACAAACACATTAAGACATGCCAACAGCTTTTTCCCCAGAGCTGCAACACTTTTTAACCAAAGTTGTTCTCTTGGGCAACTGTTGGTAAATAATGGTTAACAGTCCGTGTGCTGTCAGGCCTGTTAGATATGTCATATGTTACATGTCATACATGTGTAATTATCTGTACTATTATGTATATTGTTCGTACTACTATGTGGACTATTGTGTGTATTATTGTGTGTATCACCAAAACACATTCCTCGTATGTGTAGCACACCTGGCGAAATAAAGTGATTCTGATTCTGATATACAGCTATAAATATTACCTATTTCTCAAAGGCTGTGTTTGTTTGTGTTTGCAGGACCCAAAGTGACAATTCAGGAATCCCCCACAAAGCACAGCTGAAGACCAAATTCAAGGTGTGTATGTTTAGGTTTAACTACACTATAACACTAGCTACTGAATCATAACATCATAAAACACTGGGGGCAGGTTTGGGGATGATTATTAGGAAACCAGCCTCTAGAGGGTTCAAGTCCAAGCCATCGTTGGATTCTTGGTCAAAGTCCTTAAGACCGAAATGCTTGGACTGTACCTTGTAAGATTATATCTGATGATCTCTGAATAAGATCATCTACTAAATGACTAAAAACAGTGATACCATTAGTATCTGTACATTCATGGAAATATCTACATGTAGTTGGGTTTGCAATAAGCAGAATCAGTTTATGTGTAAAATAAAATAAATAAACCCTTGTTTACTGATACACAGGGCAGATGATCTTTAAGAAATAGTGTTAATAGTATTAATCTGATTAAAACAAAAACATTCTCAAGTTCAAGTTGAATTTGATTGAAGTAGAAGTATAAAAGTACAGGCTATTAAATGTACTTAAAGTAAAAAAGTACAAGTATTTCTTTGTTTTGAAACTCTTTTTGAAGCAGGATGTCTTTTATTGAGGGTAAGAGGTACAGATCCATGACACTGAGGAAAAATCCTACAAATGATCTTATCACTTTATCTAAAACAGAATAAAAATAGTTTCAGACCCGAGGAACCAAAAATAACAAAAACTCTTTGGATTATTTTATAAATAAATGCTTTTTTATATAAATCTCTCATAACTGGACATGGTGATATTCAGTAATGCAGTAAATCCTGATATTTAGCCCAAACTATAGTCATCATCGACTCTCTGAAACACTCTCACTGTATTTCAGTCCCACAAACTGCAGCTCCAACTAGTTTTAAACTCCAGTACATGACTTAATTTAAAAGACGTATTTTATTACAGAAATAGAATTCAGCATCTCAGGGATCTGGATAAACCTCTAGAGTCTGATTAATAGACTAAACAAAAATACCATGAATAGAATAGAATAGAATAAAAAAATCTAAAGTGTGTTGAGTTATTTTTGGGAGTAAAATATGGAGGACCAAACATGACAAATAAATAAATAAATAAATAAATAAATAAATAATAAAACCACAAATAAATAAAGTAATAAATTAATGTTTAACATAAAATGGTATATGAATACAAAATTATCTTATTTATTAATTTATTTATTTTTCCAGATTTATTTATTTAGTTATTCGTCACATTGGTCCTCCATAGTAGAATGAATTTCTAAATAAAAAAGAAAAATAAATAGATAGATAAAATAGATGATCCATGAGATTTTTATTCCTGTTACTAAATACTCTAGTTTTTATTCTACCCAGGAGCTGGAGAGCAAAGCCATGGTTCTTTTACAGACTGAGCTGAAAAGGTTCGAGAAGCTCCTGAGTCTGGACTGTCCAGCCTATGGTGAGAGCCGAAGGGAGGATGAATATGAGCACAGCGTCAGTGAGGGGGCGCTGAAGATCACACTGCATGTCCTGAAGAGCATGAACGAACCCGAGCTTGCAGATGCACTGCAGAAGAGTAAGAGCTCATGGAATGACCTTATCACTTTATAGTTTAATGGAGTCACTTAGGTCCACTTACTGTCCATTTTATCAACTCCACTTCCCATAATGCTGCACTTTGTAGTTCTGTAATGACAGACTGTAGTCCATCTGCTTCTCAACATACTTTCTTCGTCCTCTGTACTCTGTTCTATAATGGTCAGGATTCAAACAGATCAGGTACAAATAAGTATCCAAAAATATCCAGCCAGCAGTGACCTGTGGGTGACACCAAGGTGTTTAAAAACTCCAGCAGCACTGCTGTATCTGAGCACACTAACACCACATCAGAGTCACTGCAGTACTGAGAATGATCCTCCACCCAAACAAGACCTGATCTGTGCTAAGTGGAGCTGATCAAATGGAGAGAGAGTGTTATATTTCCTGAACAGTCTTACAGTGTTTGAGATTATTTTAAGTCTACATTTCAGATATACAAACACTTATTACGTAAAAATAAACTTGACAAACCCATATTTGGTGAGATCACCCTGCTCATCTGATTTCGAAGAAAAGTAAGAATGAGGTTCTTTTAAGCCTGCTGCGTTACACATCCTCTGCTTTGCCTGTTCGGGGTGCGAAAGGTTTGGCACCCTTTTCATATCATAATGCTACAAATACACGAGTAACACCCCACCAACCACATGGGCTACCACAGCAACCACCTAACAACCCCCCGACACACCATAGCAACCATCTACAATACCATACCAACCACCTAGCAACACCATAGCAACCACCTGAAATAATATAGCAACTGCCTAGTAACCACCAAGCAACACCCTGGCAACCACTAAATAACACCATACCAACCACGTAGCAACACCATAGCAACCACCTGGGACATCATAGCAACCACCTGGGATACCTTAACAACTCCATGCCAAGCACCTAGCCACACCATAGCAACCACCTAGCAATACCATAGCAACTGCATAGTAACCACCAAGCACCACCCTGGCAATCACTAAACAATGCCATAGCAACCACCTGGGACACCATTTCAACAACCTAGCAACACCATAGCAACTACATAGCAATCATTTAGCAATGACATAATCCACACCAACCAAATCTGTTGGACCTTATCATCCACGTGTCAATAGCCTAGCAACTGGAATCGACTTTAACTGTGCAACCATTCTTCGTTTCCTTCAGGAAATAGCACTTTTCTAGTTGTACCTGAAAAGTGTTCTGATACTTGGTGTTACTTTGTTGAACAACATCAAATTATAATATTTCATTATTTGCGAAATATATATTTGTTTATCTAAAATGTGTTGTTTCCCACCGATACACTAATGCAGAAGAATATGCATCAGAATAATCACATATTCTGTAAAACTGTTTAGCGCCTAAAACATTTGCACAATATTGTAAATATTGGAGCTGATTGTAATGTTCCTAAAAAGTGAGATGTAAATATACTGTTCTGTTTCTTAGAGCTACAGGTGCTCCCTGTGTTCCAAAATCAGTTAAAAAACAAACTTGGGGAGAAAAATAAAATAATTAATGAAGGCATCCCAGTGCATGGAAGCTCAGCACTTCTGAATGAGATCTACACAGAGCTCTACATCACAGAGGGTTGGAGTGGAGAGATCAATAATGAACATGAGGTCAGACAGATTGAGACAGCATCCAGGAGACCAGCAACACAGGAGAAACCCATCAAATGTAACGAGCTCTTTAAAGACAAGTCCATCAGAAGTGTGCTGACTAAAGGAGTCGCTGGAATTGGAAAAACAGTCTCGGTGCAGAAGTTTCATTCTGGACTGGGCTGAAGGAAAAGCAAATCAGGACGTCATGTTCATGTTTTCCACTTCCTTTTAGGGAGCTGAATTTGATGAAGCAGACAGAAGAAGCTCAGTCTGATGGACCTTCTTCATCAGTTTTTCCCAGAAATAAGAGAACTAGAATTAATAGACTGTGATTCCTACAAAGTGGTGTTCATCTTTGATGGTCTGGATGAAAGTCGACTTCCTCTAAATTTTCCAGAATAATGAGATTGTGTGTGATTGTAACAGAATCAGCCTCATTGGATGTTCTGCTGACGAACCCTCATCAAGGGGAATCTGCTTCCTTCTGCTCTCCTCTGGATAACCTCTCGACCAGCAGCAGCCAATCAGATCCCTCCTGAGTGTGTTAGCCCAGGTAACAGAGATACGAGGGTTTAGTGGTCCTCAGAAGGAGGAGTACTTCAGGAAGAGGATCAGTGATCTGAACCTGGCCAATCAAATCATCAGCCACATGAAGTCCTCGAGAAGCCTCTACATCATGTGCCACATGCCCGTCCTCTTCTGCTGGATTTTCAGCCTCTGTTCTAGAGAGAAATGCTGGGGTAAAGCAGAAGGTGGAAAGATCCCCAAAACTCTGACTCAGATGTTTCACCCCACTTCTTGGTCTATCAGATCAAACACAAGGGACCAAAAGTTCCATGGGAAATATGAGCTGGATCCTGAGCAGAGCAGAGAGAGCATTCTGGCTCTGGGAAAAACTGGCTTTCCAACAGCTGGAGAAAGGAAAAAACTGATCTTCTATGAGGAAGACCTGAGAGAGAGTGTGGCATTGATGTGAGAGAAGCATCAGTGTTCTCAGGAGTCTGCACCCCAGATCTTCAGAGAGGAGATTTGGACTGCATCTGGGGAAGGTCTTCAGCTTTGTACATCTGAGTGTTCAGGAGTTTCTGGCTGCTTTATTTGCGTTTCTCACTTTTTAAAGCCCCAAACCAAAACAAAACAAACAACAAGCTGCTGATCTGTCTGATCTTACCAACCAACAACAGCAATGTCTGAGTTCCTGAAGAGTGCCATGGACAAGGCCTTACAGAGTGAGAATGGACACCTGGACCTTTTCCTTCGCTTCCTCCTGGGTCTCTCTCACTGGAGTCCAATCGGAGCCTGTTACGAGAACTACTGCCACAGACAGGAAGCAGTTCTGACAGCATACAGGAAACAGTGCAGTACATCAAGCAGAAGATCAGTGAGAATCTCTCTCCAGAGAAATCCATCAATCTGTTCTACTGTCTGAATGAACTGAATGATCAATCTCTACAGCAGGAGGTCCAAGCTTACCTGAGCAGAGAAGGTGAAAATCGTCTCCATGGAGTCAGTCTCTCTCCTGCTCAGTGGTCAGCACTGGTGTTTGTGTTACTGAACTCGGGACAGCTGGATGAGTTTAATCTGAGTAAATATGATCGATCAGAGGAATGTCTGCTGAGGCTTCTGCCAGTGGTTAAAGCATCCAGAAAGGCTCTGTGAGTATTGTTTAATTTTAATGAATAAATGAGGCACAACCCAATTCCTTTGTGACTGGAGAATGAGGGAAACCAGTTAATTTGGAACAAATATGAACACTTTAAAACCAACCTCTATCTTAAGACCATGAGGTCTACCAGTCTTCCAATTATCTCTTGAATGATGAATCACTCCCACTCAAAGCATCATATTAAAAAACATGAAGTTTATTAAATGCAAGAAACTACAAATTGCAGTGGATATGTTCTGATAATTTGTTATTTCTATTCCAGGTTGTGTAAGTGTAACCTATCAGAGGAGAGTTGTGCAGCTCTGTCCTCAGTTCTTCTTTCAAACTCCTCCAGTCTAACAGAGCTGTACCTGAGTTTCAACAACCTGCAGGATTCAGGAGTGAAACTGCTCTGTACTGGACTGCAGAGTCCACACTGTAAACTGGAGAAACTCTGGTGAGATCATCACTGTCACAATGTGGATACACAACTCTGTTTTGCAGATACAGTTCATACTGGTTTCCAATCAGGACTAAATGAAATGGTTGGGAGAATGGTTGCACAGCTAAAGTGAATTTAGTTGCTTGGCTATTGCTACATCATCACCAAGGTCAATAGTTTTGACAGGTGGGTGCTATGGTGTTGCTTAATCATTGCTATGCGGTTGCTATGGCTTCCCATGCATGATTGATTTATAAAGACACACCCCTGTCTATATAAAGTCTCACAGCTAACGATGCATATCAGTGCAAAAACCAAGCCATGAGGAGGAAAGAACTGCCTGCAGGGCTCAGAGACAGAATAATGTGGAGCCACAAAAACAGTCTGCTGCACTAAAAGTTCCTAAGAGCACAATGCAGCTTCCAATTAAATAATTCTTAAATAATGGAAGAAGTTTAGAATGACCAGGACTCTTCCTAGAGATGGGTGCTCCACCAAACTAAGTAATCGGGGGAGAAGGACCTTGGTAAGAGAGGAGACTAAGAACCCAATGGTGCTGTGTGCAGATGGGAGAAACTTCCAAAAGGTCAACCATCACTGCAGCACCAAACCAATCTGGACTTTATGGCAAAGTGTTCAATCTTTTCACCAGATCAAAGAGTTTTGTTTCTCTGTCTGAAATTCCTGGGGTTTCTCTCCAAAACTCCAGGTGGGCTTTCAGGTGTCCTTTACAGAGGAGAGGTTTCTGTCTGGTCACTGTGCCATAAAGTCCAAGATTGGTGGAGTGCTTTAGGAATAATGAGTGTGTTCATCTGTACATTTCATTATTTTCAGGTTGTCCAGCTGCAACATCACAGATGAAGGTTTATGTTGCTGTGGCTTCAGCTCTAAGATCAAACCCCTCCTCACAGCTGAGAGATCTTTATCTAAAAACTACAACAATGCAGGACAATCAGGAATCCAGCAGCTCACGGATCTACAGAAGGATCCAAAAAATGTAAACTGGAGACATTATTGTAAGTGACTCTCACATTATGATGGTGATATGAAGATAAATGCATCTTTGTTTCCCTCTCTTACACAAACCAGCTACTAGGGTTGGGCAATATGATGATATTTTATCGTATCGTGATAAATTCTGTTATTGTGATAGGCGATAGTGATAGTCTGGTTCAGTTGGGTGAAGTGAAGCATGTTTAGAATAAAAATGACTTTACTGGGAGGGATAATATTTGAATAGTTGTTTTTAAGAATCTGTTGCTACTGATCACATGTATTAAGAAAAATATCATGTATCGTGAAAATGCATCGTGGACTGTGGTAGCCTAGCGGTTAAGGTACTGAAGGTCCAGAATGTCCAGAGTTCAAATCCCACCTCTGCCAAGCTGCCACTGTTGGGTCCTTGAGCAAGGCCTTAACCCACAATTGCTTGGAGTGTAAGATTGTACCAATTGTAAGTCGCTCTGGATAAGGGCGTCTGCTAAATGCTGTAAATGTAAATGAAAATGTCTGTAAATATTGTGATTTTTTATTTATTTATTTATTTATTTTTACCAAATCGCCAACCCCTACCCCATACTGATCATTATAAGCTTGTGCCAGCTACATAGAGCTCTGATAATTAACATGTTGATTGTGTGAATAGAAACTTGATTTCCAATGAGGACAAATTTGGAGTGCAGCCTAAACTACAGGCGAAACGAAACGGTCAAAAGAACAAACTTTTAAGTTGGCTTGTCCTATGACTTTGGTGGTGAGATATTTAGGTTTGGGGGCTTATTCTGTGGTGGTATTTTGAGTTGAGTTAGCTTTGATACTCAAAGCTAACTATGTACCTTAATACACTTTTCTCAGACTTTTTTTGTACTTATTGCATAATAGTTTAATTTACTTTTTAAAACTGTAACCTTGTTCCTAAATATGGTGAATATACTATATGTTTCATGTGCATTTTATAGTAAGTTACATTTAAGCTTAGTATATTTGTGGAACTATACTTCTCCTGTGTTTGAAAGTGTTTGAATATCCTGTGTTTGAGTGTCATTCTTGAAGACATTCATCTGAAAGGCTTCTTCAGTTCCAGAAGCTGATGTGGAGGATTGAGTTTCGTAATCCACCCCCCTGTTCAACGATGGTTGTTTTAATTGCACATAACTGACCTCCTTAACTCTTCTCAAACCATCTGTCTTCTCTGTCCAAAATATAACGAACAAACCTTTCAAATTATTGATTGAAATAAGTGAAATGTCTTCAAGAACCAAAGAAGTCGTCCAGTTGCCTTCAGCTCAAGCTCTCATAATTACCCTGACCTGGATGACTGAGCATTTCTGTCTTACATTTCTGTCCTATTCTCTGTCTTACAGCACTGTGCCAATTTACAACTGATTTGACCATTAAGGAAATAGACAGCCAAGAGACAACAACCAGCGTTGCCATCAAAGACTCTTAAAGAACTTGCTGAAAACCTTGCTGAGACAAAAACTCTACTGCCTTACATTTATCTAACAATCTCCTTTCCAAACTGGATCTATAGAGAATTCAAGGGATTAAATATGGGACCTATTACCAAATATCCATTAATCTAACATGTCCTGGAGTTAAGAGACAGTTCCTGTGTTGTTCTACTCTTATTAAACATCAGTAAATAACATACCAGAACTTTACTACCTGTTTACTGCCTGTTTTACATACTCACCAGGGTTGTATTGAATAGATCAGTGACCTTTCAGTCCCCTGAAAGCTTCAGCACATGTAGAGGAACACCCCAAATTCTCTGTAACCACAGCAGGTGTGATTTGGGTATGTATCTCATGTATAGAGTCTACTTAAGATACTTAACAAAAGCCATGGTATGACAGTAATTGTTTTTGTTCTTCACTTTCAATACATTACTTGACCAGTGACGTTTTGTGCTTAATCTGAAAATGGGATGATCAAGGTAATAATTCTAAAAATAAGCAAGACAAAGGTTCTTATCAGAGAAAAAAAAAATCTGATTTACTGCATTGATATAACATTTAGCATCTTTGCTTGTTATTTTATACATAAAGTACTTAAGTAAGTAAGGACTTTTGGCTGTAATCAAGTCAATTCACTAAATAACGTGCTTAAATCCTGACAAATTGCTTAATTGTAGTCTTATTTGAGTATTTTAATTTTCTCTAAAGTAAATGGCTTTGTCTTATATTAGCCAATTTTACCAATTACATGAGATATTCAGCACTTTATTGTAAAATAAGCTTTACCTTAATGAGTTTCCCACACTGTACTTTAATTTAAATGTTTTAAAGCACTACAATACTTTCCAGCACTCTACAGTACACATTATACTTTAAACTCCTCAATGTACAATAAATTCAACATTGGAAAGTATCCCCATCGTAAATAGGGGAGTACCTGAATATCAAAATGAGATGGAAGGTTTATGTTAAGCAATTTTTTATTTAGTAAGATTTCTTAAAATAAGCGAGACGGTGGCACTGACAAAGAGACAGGAAGCAGAGCTGGAGGTGGCAGAACTTAAGAAGTTGAGGTTCTCTTTAGGAGTGTCTAGAGTGGACAGGATTAGGAATGAGATCATCAGAGGGACAGCACAGGTTGGAAAATTGGAAGACAAAATTCGAGGGGGAAGACTGAGATGGTTTGGACATGTGCAGAGGAGGGATAGTGGATATATTGGTAGGAGGATGTTGGAGATGGAGCTGCCAGGCAAGAGACGGAGAGGAAGACCAAAGAGGAGTTATATGGGTGTGGTAAATGAAGATATGCAGGGAGTTGGGGTGAGAGGAGAGGACGTGGAGGACAGGGTGAGGTGGAAACGTTTAACTCGCTCTGGTGACCCCTGATAAAGGGAGAAGCCGAAAGAAGTAGAAGACTAATAATGCTAATCCTTAAATCAAGCGATAAACTTTTTTATATTTTTTATGTTTTATATCTTAAACCTGGACAAACAAATTTTGTGCTGAATTGGAGCCCTAAATTACTTAAAATAAGGTTTCTAAATTAGGGTGATCAAAGTAATTCTTCTAAACATAAACAAAAATAATCTTACGACTTTCAGTGCCTTGCAAGACAAAAAGTTTTTATCAGAGAAAAAAAATCAGATTTATTGCATTGATTATAAGATTTTGCATCTTTGCTGGTTATTTGCTACATAAGTACTTATGTTAAGGACTTCTGCCGTAATCAAGTCAATTCAGTACATAACTTACGTAAATCTCGTCTTAAATTGCTTACATTTTTTTCTTATTTTGAGTATTTTAATTTTCTGTAAAGTAAATTACTTTGTCCTATATTAGTCAGTCTTACCAAGTGCTATTTGCTAACTGCTCTAATCAATTATTTCACTAGTAGTAAGAATTTTTTCCAGAATTTGGTCGTTTTTTTCCTAGAAAGTGGTGGCTTACGCACATACGGCTGTACTTGTACTTCCAGAGCTGAAGTAGGTCAAGAGGAAACAGAACTATATTCTGATCTAGTGTGTGTTCATGATTTATGTAAACTTTATTGTTATTATTGTCATTATTTTGTACTGTGATGAGCCTGTGTGTTTTTCTTTGTGTACTAAGTGTAATCCATGTAAATGTTTTATTCTAGTGTAGATTGTGAGCACAGAAATGTGTCAACTATTGGATCAGTTAATATGTAAGGTTGCATGTAGCACACTCTTGCTATTTGTGTGTGTGTGTGGGTGTGTGTGTGTGTGTGTGTGTATAGATAGATAGATAGAGAGAGATATAGATAGATATGTATATGGGTGTGTGTGTGTGTGTGTGTGTATATATATATATATATATATACACACACACACAAATACATAGATACATATTTCTATATAAAAATAGAAATCCACCATCGGATTTTCACACAATTAAACAAACGAGATACAAATATTATCATTGGTCATTTATTTCACATTGAGCTGTACCTTGAGAATTTTCATAAAAAATAAGAAAGTCCATAAATCCCTTTCGCATAAGAACAGGACTTGCTGCATATGAAGGTGTTTATGCTCTAAATATTTTTCAACACTCATTGAATCTGGTGCAGCCGGAAACCACCTGAACAAGAACACACAGGAATGTTCAACATTCATCTGGTTTCACTGCACCAGTATGTACGCGTTCAATACATTCTTTTCGTATCTGAAAAATAACCCTTAGAGGTGCACGCCGGAGTCCTTAATGTCATAACTTTGCCGTTTATGTCCACAGAATACATCTTCCTTCATTTATCCTTCCATTTCACCTGCAGCACCAAAATTATCGGAAGCTTACAGCCGTGTTCTGATTACTAAGATCTCAGCTCTAGCAAAATTTGGTGTTGACAGTGCTTGGTATTTTCCAATTTTAAACAGGTTGAAGGAGGACAAATATATTAACAGAAAAATTAAAAGAACACATCAGTCATGTCTAGTACGTCCTGGAAAACCACCATTACACAGATATATCACAGAAATAATAATTTCACCAACTGTAAGTTACTTTTCTGCATTCCTGAGCTACATTCTTTATGAACACGGTCTGGTCCCTTCAGTGTTTTCTCCAACTTTTTCTAAATCTTACTTCAGTTTCAGGTTTATAGCTTCTTTGCTTACTTGCCTATTCAAAGGCCAACCCAAGATCTTAAAGTGGAACTCAGAGGCTACCCAGGACTTTCAGAACATCAGGACCAGTTCACAACAACAAGCAACAATTCCTTTCCTCCAAAGGTTTCTTCGTCATAAGATTTAGGGATTTTCCTTGCCACTGTTGCCTGAGGCTTGCTCAGTTTGGGATTGGGCCTAGATATTAGAAGCTAATCTAAAATTGTAAAGTTGCTTTGAGATAATGCTCTATCGTAAAAAAGAGCTGTAGAAATAAATCTGACTTTCATTTGTCATTGACCAATATGTTTTTGGTATTGGTCAATTGGATTCTCAAAATCGTCTGTTCATTAGTTATTAGATTGATTGATTGTTTGACTGATTAGAGGCCAACAAGATCATTGAGTTAAAAAGTACTGCTTTAACCAGAAATGTTTCAGTACTATGAGAGGGTTTAAATCCCGACTGAAATATCTCGTGAATATCATTTCTTTGTAAGTATATGTTTAAGCTACTGAGCTTCAACCATCTCTAACATTTTTGCTAAAAGATTTTCACAGAACTGTCCGTTTGGTCCAAGGACAAATCTAAATGTTACTAAGGCATAACAAATTAAACCTAACTCCAAAACAGAATAAAGAAATGAGTCAATAAAACTATTCTCTGTGTCGTATCATAATGGAACACATCCCTTTCCCCAAAACTAGTCCACAGGTCCAATTAATAATTATAATAATAACAGTAAGCGCAGTTTATATTGCACCATTCACAAAACAAATGAGGCTTTAAAAAAGACAGAGAAAAAAAGAGCGTAATTGCCATAATTAGGGTCCCAGTTGATTGAAATTTGTTAGCCTCTACATAATTATTCATCATATTATTTTAAGGATATTGGAATATATAGAATTGTATCTGAAAGGTTTTGCATTTGTAACAGAAAAGTTATTCACTTTATGAAGGTGCGGCTTCTTGCTTGACAAAATTGTTAGGTATTTTAATTATTGTGTGAGTTTAAGGACGTCGGACAAATATCTTGTCAAACGAGTCTTGCTGTCATGCGGAAGTCACACTCTGCAGGGTCAGTTTGTGCTGAATGCCTCAGGAGAAGTCACAGTGAGTATTTACGTCTCAATATATAATATAAAATATATCAATGTAAATTTGTTGAAGGAACGATCAGCAGGTTTAAACTAAAGCTTTAAAGTTCATGAATGTTTCTTTATGATTTGTGTAGTGACACCGGGTTTGATTTAACATCATGCAATCAGAGACACCAAAACGTGTTATTTTGTTTGTCATGTTTTTATTTAAAGTTTAACAGGTTTTAAAGCTGTAATCAGAGGAAACATGGACTCCAAAATAAGTCCCTCTGAAGGACAGATCCCAAAGGATGAAATGAGGTGAGAGAAAAACTGATTAATAGAGATTTTTCAGTCAGAAGAACATGAATTTTTTTTTTTATAATCTTGAGAATCACTGAGATAAGATCTGAAATAGGACCTTTCATAAACAGGAATACTTATTTAATGTGTGCGATGTTTTCAGACTGATTCAGGATAAGAGATCAGATTCACCTGACCTCAGTCGGGTATCATGTCGAACTTCAATGCATGAAGGACCAAAGTTAAAGGCTGATAACAATTCTGCTGATTCAAGGTCAGTATTTAAAAGCTTAGTCCTAATCAGGGGTGAAGGTAGTTTTAAATTCTTGCCGGTACTAACACCACAACCTTCATCGCTTCATTTTGTTCACCACCCCTCGGCTTCACGTCTAACAACGTGTACCATTTCTTAATAAACTATTTAAGCAACACAAGACTAATAGAGAATCTAGTATCTTTATTTTATTGTCTTCACCATTCTCTTCAAGATTTAATGGTGTTTTGTTTCACTGAACCTGAGTAAGATATGAAAAATATACCTGTTTTACACCCTAATTAGACCCACATTAAAAGCAAAGTCTTTAGAAAACCATTCATCTTGGATTTTCTTAAATGCTTTTCTTGGGGTTTTTCCTTGTCTTGTCTCAGTGACACCACTAGCAAAACCTGAACTTTCACATTTGTCTAAGATAATATAATCCTGCTGTCCATTACTGTGGATATAAATTTCTAAACAACAGTAAGTGTTGTTTTATTCACATAAGCAGTCCTAAAGTTTAGTCTCCGAATGAAACTCTTTACAAACAGTTGCCAAGACAGAGTTTACTTTTACTGAGGAGCACAGACTCAAATTACTTCCTCCGCCCCATGTAGTGCACTATGTTGGATATGAAATGGCAGAACCTCCATTATTATTTATATTCACCGGTTTATATTCAGGAATAGTTTAGATAACTCCTTATTTAATCTTAATTGAAATGTTTGTTATTTTCTTATTATAAGTAGTGTTCTATGTTGCAACATGTTCAGCTTTAGCTGGCTAAAATATGAAATGTAAACGTTGCAATATGTAAATGCTTTTTTAACATTTCCCTTTTAAAATGAAACATCTCCATGCATGCAGTGATAATAAAAGTACACATTAAAGTGGTTATTACTCAAACTTTCCACCATAGAGCTGCTTCAGACTCGGTGTGAACACTCATGAGATATTGTACAATAGAATCAAGTTGGAATAAATCATATATTATGAGCTTTACTAAACATATTACAAACTAAACAACTTAGAGTTGTATGATCTCTCACCAAGAGCTACACTAGCCAAAAGTAGCCTCTGAGAGCCTTTTTATAGGGCAGCACTTAATATTATGGGAGTACAAGAGGTTTCAGGAGCCCAATCACTGAGAAAGATCTGAAATGATTGTTTAATGGTGAGCTTTTATAACAGAAATACTTAGTGGTGTGAAAAAGTATTTGCTCCCTTCCGGATTTCCTATTGTTTTGCATGTTTGTCACACTAAAGTGTTTCGGAACATCAAACCAATTTAAATATGAGTCAAAGATCACACAGGTAAACACAACATGCAGTTTTTTAAGTGGAGGTGTTTATTATTAAGGGAGAAAAAAAATCCAAACCTACATGGCCCTGTGTGAAAAAGTGATTGCCCCCTAAACCTAATAACTGGTCGGGCCGCCCTTAGCAGCAACAACTGCAACCAAGCGTTTGCCATAACTTGCAATGAGTCCTTTTACAGCATTCTGGAGGATGTTGGCCACTCATCTCTGCAGAATTGTTTGTAATTTCAGCCACAATGGAGGGTTTTTCCAGCATGAACGGCCTTGTAAGGTCATGCCACAGCATCTCAATAGGTTCAGGTCAGGACTTTGACTAGGCCCACTCCAAAGTCTACATTTGGTTTTTTCTTCAGACCTTCAGAGCTGGACTTCCTGGTGTGTTTTTGGGATCATTGTCCTGCTGCAGAACCCAAGTTTGTTTCAGCTTTCAGCTTGAGGTCACCACAGATGGCCGGACATTCTCCCTCAGGATTTTTTGGTAGACAGCAGAATTCATAGTTTCCATTTTATCACAGCAAGTCTTCCAGGTCCTGAAGCAGCAGAAACCGCCCCAGACCATCACACTACCACCCCCAAATTTTACTGCTGCTATAATGTTTCTTTTTTCTGAAGAGTTTCAACTTTTTTGTTTTCCTAAAAGTCTTGGGGATCATCAAGATGTGTTCTGGAAAATTTTAGATGAGATTTAATGTTCTTTTTGCTCAGCAGTGGTTTTCATCTTGGAACTCTGCCATGCAGGCCATTTTTGCCCAGTCTCTTTCTTATGGTGGAGGCATGAACACTGACCTTAACTGAGGCAAGTGAGGCCTGCAGTTCTTTGGATGTTGTTGTGGGGTCTTCTGTGACCTGGATGAGTCATCGTTGCTCTTGGGGTAATTTTGGTCGGCCGGCTACCCCTGGGAAGGTTCACAACTGTGCCATGTCTTTGTCATTTGTGGATAATGGCTCTCACTGTGGTTCGCTGGAGTCCCAAAGCTTTAGAAATGGCTTTATAAACCTTTCCAGACTGATAGATCTCAGTTATTTTCTTTCTCAATTGGATTTTTTTCTCCCTTAATAATAAACACCTTCATTTAAAAACTGTATTTTGTGTTTACTTGTGTTGTCTTTGACTAATATTTAAATTTCTGATGTTCCGAAACACAGTGTGACAAACATGCAAAGAAATAGGAAATCAGGGAGGGGCACTTTTTCACACCACTGTATGTAAGGTGTTCGATGTTTTCAGGGTAACTCAGGATAAGAGATCGGATTCACCTCAACACAGCTGTGTATCCTTGAACAGTGTATGGTCAATGGATGGTGGAATAGATTTAACAGCTGATAACAGTTCTGCTGGTCCAAGGTCAGTATTTTGAGCAATGTTCCTCATCCTAACTGATCAAAATCCCCATATTAATTATAAAATCGTTCTTGAACTGCATCAGATGAGTTGAAGCTTCTAAAATATGCAACTGAGAAAATGTTAATGTATAGACGATTAAAATGAATTCATCCAGACTGCAATTAATGGAGCCATCATTGCAGTCTTGTCAAGTCAAAATTTGGTTGCTACAGTAAATATTTACAATCTATGGCTAGATTCCATAATTCATGCAACGACTTTAAGACATTTAGTAATGTGCCCCGATCACTGACAATTCTACAAGTAACCTAATTTTAAGTGTTATATATTTCTCAGATCTTTTTTTGTTTTTCCACAGACAGATAGAGGACAACAACAAGGACCTGGACTCTGTATTTCAGGTGTGTGTGTGTGTGTGTTTGGTGTTAACACAAAGTTTAAAAACAACAGACTAGGGTAAAATTTGGAATTTATTTACATTTAGCCATTTAGCTGTTTCTCTTATCCCGAGTGACTTGAGTGATTTACAAGCCAAGTAGTTTTGGGTTAAGGCCCTTGCTTGGTACACTTCTGTGTAAGGTTCTTGTAGTTGTGACTGTGTATCAGTTCTACTAGAAATTTGAAATCACACTGGGTTCTGACTTGCTTACGAAAATAAGCCAATTCAACGCCACTGGTGTTACTACGCAGTTCTAACAGTTCTCAGTTTAACCAACAGTGACTCTCCTAAATTTCTGTGTGTCACCGTGGTTCTTGATGTTTTCACCTGCTATCAACCAACACTAATTAAGACTCTGTAATTATCCTGCTCTCTAACACAAGACTTTGCGAAGTCACAGTTTGGTTGCGTTTGAGCCATTGTTCTCTTTTATTAAATTGCATTTCTGGCCATTTCATATCACACCTTTTTTGGTTTAGTCTATCTATCTTCTGTTTATTTGGTGTTTCTGCTACATCTCTGGTTTTTGACACTGGCTTATCCTAAATAAAAATTCAGCACCAGGACACACTATAGCATATGTCATTCATATTCAGGAAGGGAGACAGAGGCAGATGTACAGTAAGTGCAAGTGAAGGGTTTATTAACAGTGACAACGGAGGTGAAACAAAGCAAAACAGAATACAAAACACTAAACTCAGACAGAGCGCTAAAAGAAAAAAGAAAAAAGGCATGCAGAACTGCACAACAAAAGGCTAACATGCTAAGGCTAACACACCAGAGACTCACAGTGTGAACAAACAAGAAGCCAACACTGGGTACTAACAACCACAGAACTAAGGTAGACAAAGACATATATACAAGAGACTCGGGACGAGCACAATACTACTTAAGATACAGAACCCAACCATACAGGGAGCCAGCAACATAAGCTGGAGCCAAGACACCACATGATGCACAAAATACCAGCTAAGTAAGTGAACAATAAGTGAAGTATTTATAGAAAAGCTACAGCAGGTGGAAACATGCAGTCTGCTAAATAATGTAAATGAATGAAATGAAACAGCCCCATCTGCTGTGGAAAAAGAGAGAGAGGGAGCTGATTCAGCGTAATGCAAGCTGGAAGGCTTGCATCATCATGACAGCATATCTACACTGTTTAATACTATGTGTTATTGTGATTATTCAACCAGGAACTGGAAGAAAAATTCATCACTCTTTTAAAGAATGTACTGAAAGACTACAAAAAGCTTCTCAGTCTCAGTTACACAACATCCTCAGAGAAGGAGGAAGAATGTCAAAAGTACGAGAGTGGTGTCCAAGAGGCAGTGCTAAAGGTTACGGTGCATATCCTGAAGAATATTAACCAAACAGAGCACGCAGAAACACTCCAAAAGAGTAAGAACACGACATTATTTCATCACTTTCAGTTTAAAGGAAGTATATATATTTTTAAGTTTCATATATACATATGTACAGAGAAGTGTCATGTACATATTGCCTGGTCATGTACTCCTGTTTCTTACATAACATGAAAGGGATAATTTTGTAGAAAGCAGGTTACACTGGTGCTTGAAAGTTTGTGAATCCTTCAGAATTTTCTATATTTCTGCATAAATATGACCTCGGCAAATTTTCACACAAGTCCTAAAAGTAGGTAAAGAGAACCCAGTTAAACAAATGAGACAAAAATATTATACTTGGTCATTTATTTATTGAGGAAAATGATCCAATATTACATATTAGCAGGTAATTTGAAGGTGAATTAGAGTCAGGTGTTTCATCAGTGATGCCAATCAGGTGTGAGTGGGGCCCCCTGTTTTATTAAAGAACAGGGATTTATCAAAGTTTCTCGTCACAACACATGTTTGTGAACCCCAGGGGAACTCTAGCAACTGAAGGCCTCCTCTCTCACATTGGCTAATGTGAATGTTATGAGTCCACCTCAGAAGACCTGTGAACAAACAATGGTGTGTATGGCAGGGCTGCAAGGGAAAAGCCACTGCTCTCCAAAAAGAACATTTGCTGTCGTCGGCAGTTTGCCAAAGATAATGTGGACGAGCCAGAAGGCTATTGGAAGAATGTTTTGTGGACGGCTGAAACTAAAAATATACTTTTGGTTTAAAAGAAAATGTTTGGAGAAAGGAAAAAACACAGAACCTTATCACACCTGTGAAACATGGTATGGTGGTAGTGGGTTAGTATCATGGTTTGGGCCGTTTGCTGCTCGGCGGCAGGAAGGCTTGCCATCATTGATTGGAACAGTGAATTCTGAATATATCAGAGAATTTCTAAAAGGAAAAATGTCAGGACATTCTGTCCATGAACTGAATATCAAGACGAAGGTGGTTCATGCAAGCAAGACAGCGACCCTAAGCCACACAAAGCCGTTTACCAAAGACTGGTTACAGAAGAATAAAGTTCATGTTGGAATGGCAAGTCAAAGTTTCTGACCTTGATCCAATTTGCAATTTGTGGATGAATGACCTGAAGCGAGCAGCTAATGTGAGGAAAACCCGCCAACATCCCAGAGCTGAAGCTTTTCTGTACGTAGGAATGGGATAAACTTCCTCCAACAGTTACGGGAAACGTTTAGTGTAGTTATGCTGCACAGAGGGGTCACACCAGATTACTGAAAGCAAAGGGTCAACATTACTTTGAAACTCACTAATAGTAAAATATTGCTAAATTTAATTAAATAAACAAAAACAAATATAATATTTTGTTTTATTTGTTTATGGGTTCTATTTATCTACTTTTATAACTTGTGTAAAAACTTGAGATATTTTAGGTAATATTTAGCCGAAATACAAACATCCTAAAGGGTCACAAAACTTTCACGCACACACGTATGCTCCTGAAAAAGTACCATTTTTGTGCCTTCTTACAGAGAATATAATTTCAGAAGTTATAATTAAAATGGTCATACAGTAAATATATTAGGTTTGTTGCTTAGAGCTACAGGTGCTCCCTGTGTTCCAAAATCAGTAAAAAACAAACTTGGGGAGAAAAAAAAAAATTAATGAAGGAATCCCAGTGCATGGAGCTCAGCACTTCTGAATGAGATCTACACAGAGCTCTACATCACAGAGGTTGGAGTGGAGAGATCAATTACTGAAACATGAGGTTCAGACAGATTGAGACAGAATCCAGGAGACCAGAACACAGGAGAAACCCATCAAGTGTAATGAGCTCTTTAAAGATAAGTCCATCAGAAGTGTGCTGACTAAAGGAGTCGCTGGAATTGGGAAAACAGTCTCGGTGCAGAAGTTCATTCTGGACTGGGCTGAAGGAAAAGCAAATCAGGACGTCATGTTCATGTTTCCACTTCCTTTTAGGGAGCTGAATTTGATGGAGCAGAAGAAGCTCAGTCTGATGGACCTTCTTCATCAGTTTTTCCCCCAAATAAAAAGACTAGAATTAATAGACTGTGATTCCTACAAAGTGGTGTTCATCTTTGATGGTCTGGATGAGTGTCGACTACTTCTAAATTTCCAGAATAATGAGATTGTGTGTGATGTAACAGAATCAGCCTCAGTGGATGTTCTGCTGACGAACCTCATCAAGGGGAATCTGCTTCCCTCTGCTCTCCTCTGGATAACCTCTCGACCAGCAGCAGCCAATCAGGTCCCTCCTGAGTGTATAGCCCAGGTAACAGAGGTACGAGGGTTTAGTGATCCTCAGAAAGAGGAGTACTTCAGGAAGAGGATCAGCCATCAGAACCTGGCTGATCAAATCATCAGCCACATGAAGTCCTCAAGAAGCCTCTACATCATGTGTCACCTTCCAGTCTTCTGCTGGATTTCAGCCTCTGTTCTAGAGAGAATGCTGGGTAAAGCAGAAGGTGGAGAGATCCCCAGAACTGTGACTCAAATGTTCACCCACTTCCTGATCTTCCAGATCAAACACAAGGACCAAAAGTACCATGGGAAATATGAGCTGGATCCTGAGAAGAGCAGAGAGAGCATTCTGGCTCTGGGAAAACTGGCTTTCCAACAGCTGGAAAAAGGAAACCTGATCTTCTATGAGGAAGACCTGAGAGAATGTGGCATTGATGTGAAAGAAGCATCAGTGTACTCAGGAGTCTGCACCCAGATCTTCAGAGAGGAGTTTGGACTGCACCTGGGGAAGATCTTCAGCTTTGTACATCTGAGTGTTCAGGAGTTTCTGGCTGCTTTATTTGTATTTCTCACCTTCATCAATAAACATCTAACAGAAGAACCAACCACTGATCTGTCTGGACTTTACTGTCTTGACTTTAACAAGAAAAACATGCCTGAGTTCCTGAAGAGTGCCGTGGACAAGGCCTTACAGAGTGAGAATGGACACCTGGACCTTTTCCTCCGCTTCCTCCTGGGGCTCTCACTGGAGTCCAATCAGTCTCTCTTACGTGGCGTCCTGCCACAGACAGGAAGTAGCTCTCACAGCAAACAGGAAACAGTGCAGTACATCAAGCATAAGCTCAGGAAGAATCTCTCTCCAGAGAAATCCATCAATCTGTTCCACTGTCTGAATGAACTGAATGACCAAATCTCTAAAGCAGGAAGTCCAAGCTTACCTGAGCAGAGAAGGTGAATGAAAATCGTTCCGTGGAGTCAGTCTCTCTCCTGCTCAGTGGTCAGCACTGGTGTTTGTGTTACTGAACTCGGGACAGCTGGATGAGTTTAACCTGAGTAAATATGATCGATCAGAGGAATGTCTGCTGAGGCTTCTGCCAGTGGTTAAAGCATCCAGAACAGCTCTGTGAGTATTGTTTAATTTTAACAAATAATGGGGCACCACCTGATTCCATTTTCAATGGCGAATCAGGGAAACCAGTTAATTTGGAAAAACAATATGAACAATTTAAAAGCAGCCTCTATCTTAAGATCATGAGTTCTACCAAGCATCCAGCTTTAATAATGAAGTCACTCCCACACAAAGCATCTTATTCAAAAAATATGAAGTTTATTAAATGCAAGAAAATACAAATCTTGAGAAAATAATGGAAATATGACCACAATGTTAAGTCTACAGTAATTTTTTATATATATATATATATATAAAATCATATAACACACCTAATACTACTTTATAGATGCTGCACTGGATTCAGCTATAAGACTACATGTAGTTTGGGGTGATTCGACAAAAAACTTTTGAATGCTAATTTGGATTATAGGCATGTGAAATATATTATAGTGCAGTTTGGTTTTAAAATACTGATGAACTTTCAAGAACCAAAAGGCAACACCTTGAAACAAGCAATGAAGTACCTGCTTTGCGCTAGTCAGGTAGTGGAGTTGCTATTATGTGGTTTCAACACAAGTGAGTGAAGCAAAGTTCTTACTGCAGATGGCTCTTCCAAGATGGTAATGGATACAAATAGTTAAGAACACAGTCAGAGTCTTGTTTTATGGCCTAAAAAGCCAGATGCATGGCTCCAGGGCTGGTACTTGATGTATATGAAAGTTGACACAGTTTAAGATTGTGCAGGTGGGGGACTTGAGGAGGAAACGTCCATCCAGACTAACCCCCTGCTTGAGTGAAGGGAGTGGAGCATTTACATTTATATTACATTTACAGCATTTAGCAGACACCCTTATCCAGAGCGACTTACAATTGATACAGTCTTACAATACAAGCAATTGTGGCTCTGCTAAATGCTAAATTGTTGCTCAAGGACCCAACAGTGGCATCTTGGCAGAGGTAGGATTTGAACCCTAGACCTTCTGGTCCATAGTCCATTTATGACACCTTAAGTGTAAGAAGAACCCTTACGCAGATGGTTGAAGACAATCTATTGGTATTTTTGGAGGGAGAACAAATAAGACTGTTGATTAAAGTTAATTCATGCTTGTTTCACTACAGATGTTTGATAGCCAAGGAAGGAAACCCTGTAAACCGAGGAACTATAGACAAATTTGTACTGCTTACTATATGTGAGATGTTCTGATAATTGATAATTTCTATTCCAGGTTGTATAAGTGTAACCTCACAGAGGAAAGTTGTGCAGCTCTGTCCTCAGTTCTTTGTTCAAACTCCTCCAATCTAACAGAGCTGTACCTGAGTTACAACAACCTGCAGGATTCAGGAGTGAAACTGCTCTGTACTGGACTACGGAGTCCACACTGTAAACTGGAGAAACTCTGGTGAGATCATCACTTTCAAACAGTCCATATAATACAATGGGGGAAATGTGATCTCAGTGACTTTGACTGTGGATTGTTGGTACAATAACTTAGATTCCCCACTCTGTACCAGTGTGGTGATCAGAAAGCATCTCAGAATGCACATCACACCAAACTTTGAGGCCTCACTGACCACATGGTGTTTCAGCTGTGTCAGCCAGTAATTGAAATTTGACACTACAGTGGGCACAGGCTCACCAAAACTGGATAGTTGAAGAATGTAGCTTAGTCTGATGAATCTGGATTTCTGCTGACAGATGGTAGGGTTGGAATTTGGTACCGACACCATGAATACCTGAACCCATCCTGCTTCAAGCTGCTGGAGGTGGTATAATGGTGTGGTTTTCATGGCACATTTTGGGCCCGTTAATACCACTTAATCATGGCATGAATAGCACAGGATATTTGAGTAGTGATGCTGACCATGTGCACCCAATCTTGGCTATGACTGACAATACTTCCAGCATGATAATGCACCATGTCACAAAGCTAAAGTCCTTAAACCACTTTCATGGAGGATGGGTCCCTTTTTGAGTCTTGGACCTCCCAAGGTTTCTTCCTTATAATATTTAGGAATTTTCCTTGCCACTCTCACCCTAGACTTGCTCAATTTGGGATTGGCCCTAGATATTAGAAGATAATTAAAAACTATAAAGCTGCTTTGAGACAATGCTCCACTGTAAAATGTGCTATAGGAACAAATCTGGCTTGACTTTATGTACATAATTCAGTGTTCAGTGTACTTCCAGATCTGAATCCAGTAGATCTTTGGGATATGGGGTGTAGGGGTAGACTTAGGGTTAGGGTGTTAGTAATAAAGTGTTCTGTAATCATTTGCTCAACACAGCCTCAATTCTTCATGACTTGGATTCTACAAGATGTTGGAAACATTCCTTTGAACTTTCACAATCTGATACAGTAATTGTGGGTACAGAAGTTACAGTAATTATGAGGGAGTGTTTTGTAAATGTCAGAAATTGTTGTTTTGCAGGTTGTGCAGCTGCAACATTACAGATGAAAGTTTTGTTGCTCTGGCTTCAGCTCTAAGATCAAACCCTTCATCACAGCTGACAGATCTTTATCTGAACTACAACAACACAGAAGGATTGGGAGTTCAGCTGCTCACTGATCTACAGAATGATCCAAAATGTAAACTGGAGACATTACTGTAAGTTACTTTCACTCTGTAATGTGTTTACGATGTTCATACAACGATAAGGAAAAATATCTCTTATTTTACACACAAACACACTACAGAACTGAAAGTGCAAAGCCTACCTGCTGTAGTGACTCCTTTCACCGGAGGCCAGTTTTTCAAAAGATATTTAAAAAGTTTAAAGCAATCTATCTGGATTAAACTAGATGGGTTTTTCAGAAAGCATAATAAGTCTTTGAATTCTGAAGATTTGGATTTTATTTACATTTACATTTACAGCATTTAGCAGACACTCTTATCCAGAGCAACTTACAATTGGTACAGTCTTACAATCCAAGCAATTGTGGGTTAAGGGTCTTGCTTAAGGACCCAACAGTGGCAGCTTGGCAGAGATGGGATTTGAACCCTGGACCTTCTGGTCCAGAGTCCAGTAACTTAACCACTAGTCTACCACAGTCCCTTTCAATTTTATAATTCAGTCGACCCTTTATCCAAGATTGAATATTTCAAATGTTTTTTTTAAACTTCAAGCAGAAATCTAGGACAGCTTTAATACCATATAACGGGATAATTTCTATCCCACCTTGTGAGGTGGATTAAAGCTGAATTGAGGAAGAGTTGAGGACACGCTTTGTACATAAACACTCTCACTTTTGAATCTTACACTTTAAACAATGCCATGTTTAACTTGCTGCCAAGGCTGCCTTGCAATTCTGAATTAATTGAACACCAAATAATAATTTGACAGAATATAAATCACAAAATTATTGCTCTGTTAACGTACTGTGGAGTTCAGTTAACACAAACACATCCCTTTTTGTAGTGTAACAAAGAAGGTGATAACGTATTTCAAAATGTTTGCAAAGTGAAGGAACCCTTTGTTTGTTTGTTTGTTTGTTTGTTTATAGAATGTCAAATATTGAAAAAAAGTGAAATCTTGTAGTAAACGTAAATCTACACTTTCACTTACAGAAAATACTCTTTAGAAGAAAGAATGAAAGAGCATGCAAAAAAGTAGTCAGTTGCAGGTATTTAATCTTTCCTCTGAAATAACAATCCCAGCTTCTTTTATTTTGTTTTTAAGGAGGGAAAGTTGTAATTTAGTGTCCTTCTGCTGAAACAAGGTTCTTGCTCTTTCAGTTTCTGAATTTTATAAGTCTGCAGATGGAGAATAAAACTATTTTGTCCAGCAGGACAAAATATGGGGGGTATTAACAGCACAGGCCAGTCCAGATGTAGAAATCCCTATCCTGCGATATCTGGATTAGCTTTTTATAGTCAGAAAATGTATTAAAATGGGACAAAATATGTGATATCAATTTGATGTTTGATGATCTGGAAAAAAATTGAGGTTAAAATGTGAAATAAATTTCAAATTTTTTTGTTTGCTGTTTCATTGAAAGGGTGCAGTGTGTGCCGGCTATAACTATATCTCACTCTAATAAGAACATAATCTCTTATATATTTCTGTCCTACAGCATCGTGCCACCACACAGCTGATCCGATACAGCAAAGATGATCAGAGTTCCTACATCACAAACACACCCCAACATCTCACTGGGTAAAATCTAACCAACAATGCTGTTGCAAAAGACTGTAATCTTATCTTGACATGATTTCCTGTACATTAGTTTTTATTTTGATTGTTGTTAAACTCTAATACCCTATAAAGCAACACTGAACTCATGGGAGTCCTACTATCTCTAGTCTTTGGATATTTCAGATTTGCATTGGGATCTCACATAGGCCTACTGATACAGTTTCTGACATTTTCTGAGGTTAAGAGGAAGTAAAAATAAAATTACTAAGTGGTGGACCTGGTTTTCAGTGGTCCTAAAAGGTACAACATGTTCAGAAGAACGTAGATATTGTTTGGGCAATTATTAAATGAACTGGTTTAGTCATATAGATTTGTCAGCCAGTGCCAGTCTGTCCACAGCACCTCATATCCTGTCAGCTTTAAGAGCAAACAACTACAGATAGAAGCAGATAAACCAAAACACTGATATTTGCTGTGGTTGTTATAGGATGCAAATGAAAGTCAGAAATCATCCCAAAATCGACAAATTGGGGCTTTAGAAACAGAAAAAAAAACAATACGAAGCATACAGTACTGTGGAATTCTTAGACCACCATTAGATTAGATGTAATGATGTAGTATTATTTTAGCTATGGTATAATGACTATCTACTGTGTAAATGTATCTCAGTCTCTTTGTTTGAATACCAGAAAATACAGGACATTTTTATGCCTGTATTAAAAACCTGTCAAAAACAGCTCCACCAGGATGCCAAGTCGACCAATCTATGGTCCAACGACACTTGATCAGGAATGATTTTTGAAAGTGTAGCAGCCAAGAAACAGGATGAAAAGGCGATGATATGCTAAAGCTGACAAAGATTGGAATGAAGGTCAGTGAAAAAGGGCGCATTTACACGAGAAACGCTGGCGATGCCATTGTTGTTCTATGGAGAGCGCGGTGCCGCTTCTCTCTGCTGCTGCGCTACCACGAGCGGTTTTGCCACTTTGCCGCTCCGATCTGACCCCCTGCCGCGGCACTCAAAGTTTAGTATGATCAAACTTTGACCTATTTATCGCTGACCTTTCCAGACAGATCAGATTGGGTACTGTGAAAGGGGCTATATAAATTAAACTTATTATTATTATTATTATTATTATTATTATTATTATTATTATTATAGATATGGTATGACGTACCAAAAGCAGCTCAGTCTGACAGATAATGGAGAAACGAATTATCATCGCTTTGTAGGGCCCAGAGCTCCGTAATTCCGCTTTAAATCTATATCACAGCATGGCGACTGGTCAGCAGTCATAGAGCGCTGTCAGGTTCGCCCACCGATAGCAATTTCACATTTACGTAATGTTTTCTTTGCGATACATCGTCTTATGAACCCGCTTTCTTTTGCTTTGGGTGTTATTCTTCTCGCGTCTTCTCCATACAGCCACCACAAGAGTTTACTATTGAATTAATGAAAAAATACATTTGAATTGCGAATGTTTATTAGACTTGCCAACAGTACACGTGCGCTGATGACGTAAAAACCGCCTCCAGCCTCGCAACGCACAAAACGCTTATCATGTAAAAGTGGCCTACTTACCTTACTTGTAAAATTGAAGGCAAACTAAGGAATCCATAAACCTGCACTTCAGCTCCAAAGTTTGATACCAGTGTGACGTTTGACAGCTGGAACTGAGCATCATCTCTAGTCATCAGTGTTCTGTAGACGTTAACCTTCAGAAGTAACACCCCAGGAAAAGATTTACTGTGAATTTTAACAGCAGAACCATGAAGTGGCCAAATTACCATCATAAATTCATAGTAGAACTGTGAACTTCATGGTCAAACTCTTAAAATTCACATTAAAACTGTCAAGCAAGGCACAGTTTTACTATGAAAATTCACATTATATTTTTTCCTGGGACAGAGTGTAATTTAAGTTGGATGTTGATCTGTAACCAGCAAGAGGTCCATGCTGTGGAAGGTGCAGAGAAAGTCCTATTTGTGGTTGCATGACACAGCTCCTGACACAGCTCAACATGAATTTCAGTATTGAGTACACAGTGCAAATCTTTATTATTGTATGCATGTATTTGTTCTTTCTTTCTATTTAGTGTGTCATAAATTCTGAAAATAAAATCTGTAAATCTTTAAACTTGATTATTAGTGTGCAACATTGAATCAGTTTTATTACATTTTTCACCGAAACAGGCCAGGTCCTTTTTCTGAGTCTTGGTCCTACCAAGGTTATGGATGAATAATCAGTTTACTTGATGATCATTAGTGTTTTAGTCAGTGCTTGTTAATGGTTAAAAAGTAAATTAAAGGAATTTCAAGGCCTGAAATATTAAACTGTTACGTGGGATCAAAGATCCCATACACAATTTGCTGAGGAACGCTAGTGCAGACCAACAGACAACCACTGACAACGACGTAAGAGAGAGAACAGAGAATTTATTAATAAAGTTCAAGGGTGAGTGTGTGGTAATGCAAGGAGGCAACGTCAGCAGCGGTGATGTCGAACCCATGAAGATGGCGACAAAAGTGTGGTGAAAAACGAAACCAAGGCGGAGATGTGGCTGCAGTGAGAGGCTTGCTTCCACGGAGCCAGGAATGTAACAAGCGAGGGGATGCACCCAGGGTGCAGGCTGGTTGGAGAGTGGGAACGGAGACTGATGAGAGAGAGACTGACTGTGAGTACCCGGGGAAAAAAAAACAAACTCGCCGCGAGAGCCGAAAACAGCGGTACCAAGCACCAGAGCAAGAGGCTAAACTAAGCGCGATAGGGCCCTGGATGTAGCAAGATGATAGGGCTAAGCTAGGCTAACGCTAATGTTGTGAGAGAGTAAACGAGCCAAGTACCGGATTATCTAATTAGGAGTAACAATCTGGCGACCAGTGGAAGATATGTAGACGGCAGTCATGAGGTGGTATCTGGATCAGGTGTGAAGAAGCTGGAGGAGTGGTGAACAGAAGCCAATCGATATCTGTGGAAGAAGCACAAACACATACACGCCACACTCGCAGAACGTAAATAAACAAAGGTAAGGGAACGAGGGAAAAATAATGATCAAACAGAAAGCGAAGTGGACCCAGGACGAACCCTAACAGTACCCCTCCCCCAAGGATCGACTCCAGGCAATCACCGCTGCTTGTTAGGGTTGGCCCTGTGGAACTCACAGATGAGGGAGTGGTCAAAAATGGCAGAGTGGGGGACCTAGGAGTGTTCCCAGTCGACCAGGTACTGGAACCCATGCCCCCGGCACCGGACATCAAGGACAGGGCAGACGGTAAAAGCCTGGTCGCCGTCAATGACTCAGGTAGGCGGTGGGGGGGGTCAGCCGGAGGGCTAAGGCCCGAGGAAGTGATGGGTTTAACCTGAGAAACATGAAATGTGGGGTGAATTTTCATATGTCTGGGTAATTTTAACCAGATGGGTGACAGGTTGATTATCTTAACAATGGGGAATGGGCCGGTGAAGCAAGGTGCCAACTTCCTGGATTTGACATGGAGCGGAATATTGTCTGTTGAGAACCAGACGTGTTTGCCGAGGATGAAGGAGGGTAGTCAACCTGGCAGTCCACACCCGGGGTTGGGATGCATCTCCTGTGCCTCCTTGGCATGCTGGACCTCCCAGGTGAGGTGGGCGATGAGGCAATCAGCTGGCAGGATGGTGTCCACAGATTCCTCGGGGCCCTCTGGGGTGAACTGGCATGAAAGAGCATCGGGCTTGATGTTTCAGGATGCCAGCTGGTCCCAGCAGCTGGGACAGGACGGCCCCCACAGCGGTTCCAATGCGTCAACCTCCACGACAAACTGCTGACCAGGATAAGGCTGGGCAAAGACTTGTACCGTGGTGAACAATTTCTTGAGCCACTAGGAGGCCTGGTTGGCTATGGGTGACCACCTGAACAGGGACTTGGTGGAGATGAGCTGGGTGAGGGGGGCCGCCACCTTGCTGTAGTCCCAGATGAAGCAGCGGTAGAAATTAGCGACTCCCAAGAAGCGCTGGAGTTCCTTACCCCCCAAGGGTTTGGGCCACTCTGAGACAGCACAGACCTTGGCGGGGTCTGCCTTGATCCTCCCCCTCTAGATGAAAAATCCCAGTCACGGTTTCCACATGGAACTTCTCAGCCTTGACGAAGAGTCGATTCTCCAGAAAATGGGTGAGCACCAGGATGCATGGCTTGGGTCATTGGGGCCGGAGTCTGGAGTCATGTCTGGCCTGCCTCCGTTCCTTAGCCGGAGTGTCGGTGGGGCGGCCTGGCTGAACTGGGCTTCCGGTCCTCTTGATCTTGACCCTGCATCCTTGCCTTAGACAAGGGCAGAGCTGGGGGTCATAGTCAAAGAGTCCTAATTGTGATCAGACAGACGTTGGGTTTGCTGCCTTCTGCCTCCCGTGGGTTGTCCAATGTCTCCTGTGATCCCTCTTTGGCTGTGTTCCTACCAGTTCCCCTCTTCTAGCTTTCGATCGATGCTGCTATAGCAATGCTGCCCCGGGGTCCTCATCTACACTTGACATCAGTGTTGACATGGCACTCAGTGATTGTTAAATAAACCTGTGCTCTATCAATAACTAATTACATTTTCTCTTTTCCTCTCTCTTCCGAGCTGTTTTCCCCGGCAAAGTTTTTTTCCCGGCGGCCCCACACATGGATGGTTCATCTGATGGAGCCTCCACTCAAGCTGCTTCCGTCATCACTCCAGCCCCATCATACCCGTGCCCTTAATTCGATGTGCATATTCACATTTTTATTTATTCGACCATGACTCATGACTTTAGTTCGCTCTTCGATTTATCAATCTACGCCGCCCAAGGGGTTGGGTCCCTTTTTGATGTCTTGTCTCCCAAGGGTTTCCCTTCCTAGAACTAGAGTTTTTTCCTTGCCACTGTCGCCCTAGGCTTGCCAATTTGGGATTGGACGTCGTTTTAGGAGATAATCTAAACCTGAAGTTTGCTTTTAGACATGCTCCATGTGTAAAAAGCGCTATAATAAATAAATCTGACTTGACTTTGACTTGACTTGACCCTATGGTCCCAAAATAAGGTATTTGTGTGGGTGGTGTGTGCGCGCGGGTGTGTGGGCCGCGGGTGTGTGTGGCGCGCGGGTGTGTGGGTTGCCGCGGGTGTGGTGCGCGCGGTGTGGTGGGTGTGTGGTTGGTGGGTGTGTGGGTTGTTGGGTGGGTGTGGTGTGTGGTTGGGATGGGTGGGTGTGTGTTTGGGTGGGTGGGTTGGGTGGTGCGGGTGTTTGGAAGTACAAATTGATCTTTGATGATACATCTTTAGTGCTTTTTTTTTTATTTTAGTTTTATTGATCTTATTCTGGCAGCATGATTTCCTGTCATGACCATTAATGTTCAAGCTACAGAACATTACAAACGATATATAAATAAACTTTTATTAAGCTACTAAAAATAAAACGAAGACAACATTACCACATTGGGGTTTAAAGTTTTAGAAGGTCATTTACTGAACTCAAACAACGTAATAAATGATCATTTATGTGTTTAAACTGTAATTTGATTTAAAGTAGCTAGTATAAAGATAAATGTAGGTAAATGTACATAAGTGTTCTTGGGAATGATCCTACAAGCTTGGCATCATTTTCTTCTTGGAACAATCAAGCTCAGACAGGTTGGACAGGATTTTAGAGATGCTCTTTTGGATTCAGGTCTGGACCCTGTAAAAATCCAGTCATAATCAAAACCTTATATAGGGACCTGTGTGCCTTTGCAAATTATTCCATTTCAATCAAGTAGGCACAGGTTTCTACCCCAACAAAATTGCAGAAGCATTTTGATGATCATCAACAGATCAGGATGCACCAGAGCTCAATTGTAATAATCACAACGCTGTACTTATGTCAATAGAAAATCTCAGTCTTAATTTTTTTAATGAAATTACAAAACATTTCGAGAACACATTTTTGCTTTGCCATTGAGGAGTATTTTGTGTAATATGCAGAAAATGAATTCAATCCATCAAATGATCGAGTTACATCCATTTTATACGGATCAGTGACACGCCAAAATGTGGAAACGTGAGAGGATCTTTCCTTATTCACTCTTCAAATACAATGTTAGTCATGTTCACTGTAATTTCCCATGTTAAAGTTACCAAGGCATGTCACTGAAGAAACGGAAAAAAGAAAGTGATCGCAGAAGATTTCAGGCACGTTGGTAAGATGAATATTTTAGCATTTCTGTTCAGCATGTCTGAGGGAATTGTGACATCCCAAAATCTATTGAGCTTTACAGTAATTGCAGTTACGTAGTCATGTTATTATTTCTTATTAGCAAGTTGTATGTCCCATGCTTCATAATTGTTCTACATTTACAAATGTTTGGACATCCCTGGTCTAAAGCGCAAGTCCTCCCCTCTCCAATACAGCAGTCGGCGCTGATTCACGGTGCAGTTCACGTAAAGCCCTAAAATATACAAAGAAGGCGGCGATTTTTTTCCATTGCAAATGATTTTCTTGTAAATGAAAATCATTATTTTTTGTTTGATCTGATGGACTTTTCTTTTGCTGCCACCGAATCTGCGTTTCAAATACAGGTAAGGGACACTGAAGCTGATAAACCCAAATGTGTACAGGTCTAACATCGCTATCAGCATATATATAATGTAATGCATAGGCTATAATATGTGTATCTTCATGTAATAAAGACTAAGCAGGGCCGAGTCTAACCAAATTAGATCGATTAAAGCCTTTGATGTCTTTCAAAAATCAGGCCATTTTATCTGAAGAATCCAATCCATTACATCCCGGGGATGTAATTTTGCAGCTGTAATGGTTGATTAATAATATAATGGAGAGACAATGGTACACATGAGGCGCCCACTCTCCTCTGACTGAGGCCAGACCTAAATGTGTAACATGATTAAGGTGGACCAATAATCATGATGATTTATTCACCAATAATCGGGAAACAGGCAGGAAAATACAATACATAGAATATGACAAAAAATAATACAATATTATGGGAAGTATAATTCTTATATATAATAAACTAATAAGCAACCTAGATATGTTAAATGAAAGAAATAAATTCAATTACATTAATAATAAATTGATAATGATAGTTTAAATGTACAAAGCTAAATAGAATAAATATTATAGAGAATGTATTAATAAAGGAAATATAATAAATATATTGTGATCAACTGAAAATAATACAATATTATGGAAAATATAATTAATATATATAATAAATGAACTAATGAGTGAACTAGATGTTAAATAATCTAAATTACATTAATAATAAATTGATGATGATAGTTTAAATATAAACGATTAATAGAATAAATGTAATAGATAATATAATTAAAAGAAAATATAATAAATAAAATAAATAGAATATGATAAATGAAAAACAATAAAATACTATGGAAAATATAATAAACAAACTATAGAATATAATACAGCATTGTATATAAGGACCTAGATGTTAAGTGGAAGAAATGTACTAAATTACATACATAATAAATTAAAATAAGAGAGTTTTCAATATTATAGAGAAAATAAACAAAAACTACAGAATATAATACAATATTATAGGTAATCAATAAACTAACGAATATAATAAAATGAGATGGAATGAGGACTGGTACTGGAAGAAGAGCTCAGAGAGAAAACAGAATATGTAGTTAGTTGACATTAATAACACAGAGTCAATTAACAGAACATGTTTGTACCAAGTGTAGCAGGGACTGTGGCAGCACTACTGTAAGACCATAGCTAGAAATAGAATAACCAAAAGATAACACGCAGAACCCGGGGGTTCAGATTACGAAATCAAAACGAATATTAAACTGTTTAATTCTATATTCATTATTATTATTTACTACTTCAGATTTGTTGAAAGTGTTGTAATGGAATCAGCTGAAGGCACATGGAGTTCATCTGGAGAGTCACAGGTACAGAATCCTGATCACTCACTGTAATGATGACTTTCAATAAAAGCTGCTTTCATCAGATTTCACAAAATGAAAAACAACTTAAACGACTTTGTAGTTCATTGCTAAATAAATAAATAAATAAATGTTGTTGTTTGGTGCTTAGCCTTGTGAGGATGTGACAACAGAGACTTGGCCGACTTCAGATGGAGGAACATCAGGATCTTTGGGACTCGTCACCTCTGGGTTACTGATGAAGACTATAAAAGAGGAAGAACCTGATGATAAAGATTATATCTGTAAGATAGCAGGGCACATTGTTAGTGAGTGGCTGGAAATCCAGTCCCTCCAGAGACAGTTTTCTCTTGTTTTGTACTTTACATGTTTACGTGTGGAGTTTGTATTTAATTAAAAATGATTGAACTGCAGGTGGAGGAACATCAAGCTCTCTGGAACATATCACACCTGTGGACCAACAGAATGGAGAAATTCCTGAGGAACCCTATACAAGGAGGAAGACCCTGATGATGTTTCCCTCTGTAAGAGAACATGGTGCATTAGAGTCCAGGAACTTACAATGTTAGAAGCCTAGAAATAAAGGAAGGGAAAATGATCAACCATAGTCTGGAGCTTAAAGTATTTATCAGGATTTAACACTTTTGGCCTTTTCTTCTTCCAGACTGTGAGGAGTGCAGAACCTTCTTCATCAACAAGTGTGAGGTTCATGGTCCCAGCTCTCTTCATCTCTGATAGCCCCGTTCCCATGGGGGTCACAGATCGAGCCAGACAAAACCTTTCCACCTGGCCTAGAGATTGGGGAGTCTGGTATTTCTGATGCAGGTCTGGGAGTGTTTAATAAGGGGGAGACGGTTCCAGTTGGTGCTCACTTCGGACCCTATGAGGGAGATCTGGTTAGATAAAGAGGAAGCCATGAACAGTCCATACTCCTGGGTGGTGAGTTATTTTGGTGAAATATTAAAAAGTATGGCAGGTGAGTTCTTGTTTCTCAGCACAAATTGGGCTGTTTGGGTGGTTTTTGCAGATATATAAGAGTGGGCAGTTTGAGGAATACGTAGACGCTAAAAGAGAGACACATGCTAACTGGATGAGGTGGGGATTTATTTAACCATTACTTCTACTGTTCTTTATTTGATGGAGATCTCTTTACCTGGCATTCCTTTATTTTCTCTCAGGTATGTGAATTGTGCTCGTAATGATGAAGAGAATAATTTGGTAGCATTCCAGTATCGAGGAGGGATTCACTACCGCTGCTGTCGACCCATCCAATCAGGACAGGAGCTCTTGGTGTGGTATGAAGAAGAGTATGCTAAAGATGCTGGAGCCACATTCAGCCACCTTTGGAACAAAAAGAGCTCTTTACACAGTAAGAGTTGTGGTTTTATTTTTGGAGTTGTAAATTGGTAGTCATTGTGGTTATAATATTGTATTGTTTTTACGTTTTGTTTTCTCTCAGAAATGAGCAACATACTGTCACAAGGCTTCTCCTGCTCGTTGTGTTCGTTTTCCTACACATCTCAAATCTACCTCCATAAACACATCAAGAGATGCCACAATGAAAAATACATGAGAATGCTGAAATCAGGAGAGATTAAATACGAGGATCTGTTACCCAAAACCTACATGAGTCAAAACTCTTCTGGCTCTCTCAACAGGAAGTCCTCTAGCAGAGGAGAAAATGAGGAAATTTACCACTGCTCAAAATGTGGGAAGAGTTTTAGTGTACGGAGTTACTTTAAAACACATCGGTGCGTTCAGTCAAAGGGGAAACAGCATCGGTGCTCGCTGTGTGGAAAGAGTTTTAGTTACAAATGCTCTCTCCAGTTACACCAGCGCATTCACAGCGGAGAGAAGCCGTACCAGTGTTCAGAGTGCGGAAAGAGCTTTACTTATCAAGGTCACCTCCAGTCACACCAGCGCATCCACACCGGAGAGAAGTCGTATCAGTGTCGTCAGTGCGGGAAGCGTTTCAGCCAGCGGAGTAACCTCCATTCGCACCAGCGCATTCACACCGGAGAGAAACCACACCACTGCTCGGAGTGTGGCAAGAACTTTTCGTACTACGTCTCTCTTCAAATCCACCAGCGTGTCCATGCCGGAGCGAAGCCGTACCGCTGCTCGCAGTGTCCGAAGAGTTTTACTCGACAGTCGCATCTCTTTCAACACGAGCGCACTCATACCGGGGCGAAGACCTACGAATGCTCGCAGTGTGGCAAGACGTTCGCCCACCTGATCACGCTTCAGATACACCAGCGCATTCACACCGGAGAGAAACCGTATTACTGCTCGCAGTGTGGGAGGAGCTTTACTCACATGACAACGCTGCAGCATCACCAGCGGAGGCACACCGGAGAGAAGCCGTATCCGTGCCCCGAGTGCGGAAAGAGCTTTAGACACAGAAGCAGTCTGACGCGACACCAGCGCATTCACACCGGGGAGAAGCCGTATCAGTGCTCGCAATGTGATAAGAGCTTCACCGTGAGCGGGAGTCTTGCTCGACACCAACGCACTCATGAATGAATTGGGCCAGGGGTTCGCAAAACCCTACCACCCGAATGCCCGCCTGTAGATCTGAATCTGCTTCTCGTTGGTTTATGTGACAAGAAAAGCAAACGTTTTCTCGATGTTGTTTCGTGTTTACTGATGAGCTTGATAAATTAATAAATTATAAACAACAGTGTTGGAGTGCTTGGAATATAACAGTGATGGTGCTAACCTGACAAGATGTCAAGTCAGATTTATTTCCATAGCAGTTTTTGCTAAGGAACATTGTCTCAAAGCAGCTTTACAGTTTTCTATTATCTTGGCCCAAAGCCCTTTCTGAGCAAGACTAGGGCAACAGGGGCAAGGAAAGTTCCTAAACGTTATAAGGATGAGACCTTGGCAGGACTAAGACTCAGAAAGGGACCCGACCTGCTTGGAAACGCTAGACGTTAAATGTAAGAATTAAACTAAGCTACCTAAGTAATACATTTGTAGTAATTGTTTGAATAAACATAAGATAAATAAATATACTTAAATAAAATGGAATTATTAAAATAAAATTCAGTGGTTGGGATTGAATGAATCTGTATATGTATGATTGTAATGATGATATATGTAAGTGATTACAGTATTACAAAGGATAAGTTTGAATTGAATTGAAAGGAAGCTCTAGTTACCTTGTTAGGCCGCCTCTAGCCTGGTTACAAGATGAGACACCATTGGGCATGGAGGCAATACAGGTTCATAGGCTCGTAGGTTGCTGAAGCTGGTGTCTCTGCTGGTCTGGCAGCGGGGCAGGTCATTCCTGTTAAACCCTTGCTGTGTGTGGCTGAGCATTATCCTGCTGAAACAGGCCAGTTGGTAGCCCTTGCTCAAGGACCCAGCAGTAGCAGCTTGGCAAAGGTAGCATTTGAGCCCTGGACTTTCTTGTCCACAGGCAACCACAGTCCGAAACATGCCCAAACCACGATACTACCACCACCATGTTTCACAGATGCAGTGTTTTTCTCACTCTAGACATAATGTTTCTTATTTAAACACGACATAAATTTTAAGAGCTCTATTCTAGTCTCGTCTAACCACAAAACATTGTTCCAATAGCCATCTGAGTTGTCTCGACTCTCCAGTAGATGGTGGTAGTACTCCATTTAATCGGCTGTCAATAAAATCAAGAAGAAGAAGCAGTAGCAGCAGAAGAAAAAGAAAGCAATAGGTGGTTAGAAATAGAATGAGAGAATTTGACCTGACTGAGTTTATTAAAACTGGAATCATTAAGTAACTCTAGAGTACTCTGGCTCAACTCACTCTCCAGTCCAGTAGGTGGTGGTAATACACCATTTAGTTGGTTGTCAATCGACTCTTGAAGAAGGCACACAAAGCAGTGGGTATAGTTGGTGATTTGTTGATCTGAGGGAGTTCTCATTAAAAATGTTTTACTGTGAGAGGATTTCAGGCGTTTAGCTTTATAACACAAGGTAAGAGCCACTAAAGCTGCTAAAGCCAAATGTTTACGGAGCTAAGATGATATTTATACGTAAAATATTGAATTGATTTACATATTCAGAACAGTGAATATCCTAAATGCAAGCAGGATCAGGCTTACACAATTGGGTAATATTGTTATTATTATGTCTTTCAGATTTGTTGAAAGTGTTGTAATGGAATCAGCTGAAGGCAGATGGAGTTCTTTTGGAGTGTCTCAGGTACAGAATCCTGATCACTCAAAGCAATGACGTTTAGAATAATCGTATGTACACTGTGACAGTAATTATTTATTTACTTAAACTAACAAGCTGTTCAGATTTACCTACACATTCTCCATCTTGAAGGCTGTTGTACTAATCACTATTATCTGTATTGTATTACTTATATTGTGTCCAAATTAACATCTAAATCTGCTTTCAATGTTGAAAATCAGATTTCATGAATTGAAGAACATTAGCGGTCTGTATTCTTTATTTCACTGATAAATAAATGTTATTGTTTGGTCCTTAGCTTTGTGAGGAGGTGAAAACAGAGACTTGGCCGACTTGACTTCAGATGGGGAGGAACATCAGGATCTTTGGGACTCGTCACCTCTGGGTTACTGATGAAGACTATAAAAGAGGAAGAATCTGATGATGAAGATTATATCTGTAAGATAGCAGGGCACAATTCGAGCTCAGCCTGGAGCTCAGTAACATTCTCAGTAATAATTATGTTTAAAATGTAAATATCTTTTCTGTCTATAATTAGTGACTGTAAAGCCAGTCCCCTGCAGAGACACTTTTTCTGTTTTGTAATTTGCATGTTTATTTGTGGGGGTTTGTATTTAATTAAAAATGATTGAACTGCAGGTGGAGGAACATCAAGCTCTCTGGAACATATCACAACAACCTGTGGACCAACAGAATGGAGAAAATCCCTGAGAAGGCCTGTAAAAGAGGAAGACCCTGATGATGTTTCCCTCTGTAAGAGAACATGGTGCATTAGAGTCCCCAGAACTTACAATGTTAGAAGCCTAGAAATAAAGGAAGGGAAAATGATCAACCATAGTCTGGAGCTTAAAGTATTTATCAGGATTAAAGTCCATGTTACACTTTTTTGTCTCTTCTTCTTCCAGACTGTGAGGAGTGCAGAACCTTCTTCATCAACAAGTGTGAGGTTCATGGTCCAGCTCTCTTCATCTCTGATAGCCCCGTTCCCATGGGGGGTCACAGATCGAGCCCAGACAAACCCTTCCACACTGGTCTAGAGATTGGGGAGTCCTGGTATTTTCTGATGCAGGTCTGGGAGTGTTTAATAAAGGGGGAGATGGTTCCAGTTTGGTGCTCACTTCGGACCCTACGAGGGAGATCTGGTAGATAAAGAGGAAGCCATGAACAGTCCATACTGCTGGGTGGTGAGTTTTTTTTGGAGAAATATTAAAGGTATGGCAGGTGATTTCTTACTTCCCAGCACAAACTGGGCGGGTTTTTTTTTTTTTTTTTTTTTGCAGATATATAAGAGTGGGCAGTTTGAGGAATACGTAGATGCTAAAAGAGAGACACATGCTAACTGGATGAGGTGGGGATTTATTTAACCATTACTTCTACTGTTCTTTATTTGATGGAGATCTCTTCATGTGTCATTCCTTTATTTTCTCTCAGGTATGTGAATTGTGCTCGTAATGATGAAGAGAATAATTTGGTAGCATTCCAGTATCGAGGAGGGATTCACTACCGCTGCTGTCGACCCATCCAATCAGGACAGGAGCTCTTGGTGTGGTATGAAGAAGAGTATGCTAAAGATGCTGGAGCCACATTAAATCATCTTTGGAACGAAAAGAGCTCTTTACACAGTAAGAGTTGTCAATTGGTAATCATAGTGGTTATAATATTGTATTGTTTTTACGTTTTCTTCTCTTTTCTTTCAGAAATGAGCGACACCTTGTCTTTCTCCTGCTCGTTGTGTTATTTTTCCTACACATCTCAAATCTACCTCCATAAACACATCAAAAAATTCCACCATGAGGAATATACAAGAATGCTGCAGTCAGGAGAGATTAAATACGAGGATCTGTTACCGAAAAGCTACAGGAGTCAAAGCTCTTCTGGGTCTCTCAACATGAACTCTGCTAACAGAGCAGAAAAAGAAGAAATTTACTTCTGCTCAGAATGTGGGAAGAATTTTAGTGTACAGAGTTACTTTAAAACACATCGGTGCATTCAGTCAGAGCCAAAACTGCATCAGTGCTCAGAGTGTGGAAAGAGTTTTACTCACAAGGGTGCTCTTAATCAACACCGGCGCATTCACACCGGAGAGAAGCCGTATCAGTGTTCAGAGTGCGGGAAGAGTTTTACCCAACTCTGTAATCTCGAATCACACCAGCTCATTCACGCCAGAGAAAAACCGTATCACTGCTCGGAATGTGGAAAGAGCTTTAGTCGCCGACTTTCTTTTAAAGCACACCAACGGAGTCATACCAGAATAAACCCGCTTCACTGTTCACACTGTGGAAAGGGCTTTTCCAAATCAGCTCATCTCTATGATCACGAGCGCTCTCACACCGGAGAAAAACCATATCACTGCTCGCAATGCGGGAAGGATTTTGGTTACCAAAACTCTCTTGAACGACACCAGCGCATCCACACCACAGAAAACCCGTATCTCTGCTCAGAGTGCGGAAAGAACTTTACAGATAAAAGCTCTCTCCAGCATCACCAGTACATTCACACCGGAGAGAAACCGTATCAGTGCTTACACTGTGCAAAAAGTTTTAGGACACGAGCTCATCTCCAGACACACCAGCTCATTCACACCGGAGAGAAACCACATCAATGTTCAGAGTGTGGAAAGAGCTTTACTCACAGGAACTCTCTGTATCATCACCAGTACGTTCACACCGGAGAGAAACCGTACCAGTGCTCACAATGTGGAAAGAGCTTCAGCGCCAGTGGAAGTTTGACACGACACCAACGCCTTCATGAATCGGAAAAAGCATGAACTACTGAATGTCTTAAGAACAATTACCAGCCTTAATTAATCACAAGAATTCCACACATAAGCAGCAATAGCTGTGGCTAAACATTTTTGGTAACTGTCGATCAATCCTGCACATCAGCTTGGAGGAATTTGATCTCTGGAATGCTGATACTACCACCACCATGTTTCACAGATATGATAAGGTTCCAATGCTGGAATGCAATGTTTTTATTTTTCCATATAATATAACATAATGCTTCTCATTTCAACCAAAAAGTTCTATTTTGGTCTCATCCATCTCTAAAATAATTTTCTCATACCCTTGTAGTGTTCTTTAGTGTAACATTAGCCAATGTGAGAGAGACCTTTAGTTGCTTAGCAGTTACCCTGGCTTCCTTTGTGACTTCATGGACTATTAGACACCTTGCACTTTGCTGGTCGACCACTCCTGGGAAGAGTAACAGTGGTCTTGAGTTTTACTTCATTTGTACACAGTCTGTCAGATTGTGGATTGGTGGAGTCGAAACTCTTTAGAGATGGCTTTCTAACCTTTTCCATCTCTGTTTCTGAGCTCCTCAGAAATCTCCTTTGTTGGTACAATGACACACATCCAGAAACGTTGTGTGAAGGTCAGACTCAGACCTGATTGATCTTCCCATTGATTGGAACTCCTGACTCCAATTTCACCTTTAGATTAATTGCTAATCTTAGAGGTTCAAATACTTTGTCACTCACAGATATGCATTGTAATATTGGATCATTTCCCTAAATAAATAAATGACCAAGTATCACAGTTTTGGCTGTTTGACTAACCAAATTTTTGACAAGCCTTTGAAGCAACTGATATTATATTATCTGTGCTGCCCAGATAATTCAGCCACACCATAGGTTAGCAAATTGACAAAAATCATGCATACAGTTATCAGTCTCCATTAGTGCTGGGGGGTATTCCAGTGTGTTAATTTCCCGTACGGTGTGCATTTTTAGCCAATACAAGCGCCGCTGAGCTTTGAGAAGGACTACATCAAGGAACAGCATACTGGGTAAAGCTCGCCAGCCAGGTAGCATAACAAACATCACAGCCTAGAAACAGTCTGTTAACAGCTGGGAAAGGCCTCGTCAGATTAAAGAACAGAACACAGAGCTGGATTATAAATCGAGATTGGAGATGCAAAGAAGAACCACATTATGAACGCAGTAACTTTGGAGAGTTCAGAGTAATGATTAACCCACTGAATTCAGGGTATGTCTTACCGGACCGAAAAATAGGCACCTCTCTCTTTTAAGCTCTGATTTTAAGACGTTGCACATTGCACAGTAAAATCTGTTTATCTGGCAACTGTTTCGTGCATTCTGATTTGTGTAATTTTGTGGGATGAAGTAAACCCTTATAATAATCAAAGCTTTCATTATATTACATATATAAAGGATTCGGCCGGTTTTAGTGTGACCGGCTCTCTGCCAGTCAACCACACATGAACAGCACAGTGCTTTTACTAACTTAATTCATAACTCAGTTCATGTCAGGTCATAATTCAAAGTTTCAGGCACTCGACAGTTTGTTTAAGAGATGCGTTTAAGGGTTTGTTTGCTGACATGATGAGGAGGAAGCGTTATAGATTTCGGGCATGTTTTGAGGACTACTTCGCTAGTCAACTAGGTAGTCTCCCTAAATATAGTATTGCTGATGATAGCCTAGGGACACTACTAAGGGCTTTGTCATCCACTTTGAACACAGCCATGTCTCCGGCATGGAAACTTTTACAGTGAATTACATACAAGGCAAAAATAAGCTGTGAAGCATCAACTCCGAAATGGATCAGAATGACGGATTTAATAAGACACTTTAAACAGCATCACCCTACTGAATATGCAGAGCTAGCAACAGCGCAGAGCCAAGCACAAGCTAGCAGCCCCTCCCTATATGTGTGTGTGTATGTGTGTGTGTATATATATATATATATATATATATATATATATATATATATATAATATATATATATATATATATATATATATTCATTATTTCTACTTACTCTTGACATTAGAGTAAGCTACACAAAAATCCTTAAAAAATACCTTGATTACAATTTTTTTGGCCACACCACCAAGCCCCAGTCTCCATACACAAACACTAGGGTTAGTGGTTTGAGGCCGCAACTGACTGTCCAGTCCAGTAGGTGGTGGTAATACACCATTTAGTTGGTTGTTAATCTACTAAAGAAGAAGGAAGACAAAGCAGTAGGTACAGTAGGTGATTGGTAATAGATTGTACATTTGTTGTTTGTTTTATATACTTATATACATATTGGATCTGAGGGAGTCTCAATAAAAGATGATTACTGTCGCAGGATTTCAGGTGTTTAACTTCATTCATCTTTAAGACAATAGGTATGGGACAATAAAGCTGCTAAAGCAACTAATAAACACTCTTATTTTATTATTATTATTATTATTATTATTATGTCTTTCAGATTTGGTGAAAGTGTTGTAATGGAATCAGCTGAAGGCAGATGGAGTTCTTTTGGAGTGTCTCAGGTACAGAATCCTGATCACTCACAGTAATGATGTTTAAATCTTAAATTACCATGTTGTTCAGACACACATGTACAATCAGATATCAAGAACTGAAGAACATTATAAAGCATTCTGTTTTCTGTATTTCATTGCTAAATAAATACATGTTTTTTGATTGTCAGCTTTGTGAAAATGTAAAAACAGAGACTTTTCCAACTTCAGATGGAGGAACATCAGGAGCTTTGGGACTTGTCACCTCTGGGTTACTGATGAAGACTATGAAAGAGGAAGAACCTGATGATAAAGATTATATCTGTAAGATAGCATTACACATTACATGTTTACTTGTGGAGTTAGTATTTAATTCAAACTGATTGAACTGTAGGTGGAGGAACATCAAGCTCTCTGGAACATATCACGCCTGTGGGACAACAGAATGGAGAAATCCTGAGAAGGCCTGTAAAAGAGGAAGAACCTGATGATGTTTCCCTCTGTAAGAGAACATGGTGCATTAGGGTCCAGGAACTTACAATGTTAGAAGCCTAGAAATAAAGGAAGGGAAAATGATCAACCATAGTCTGGAGCTTAAAGTATTTATCAGGATTAAAGTCCTGTTACACTTTTTGTCTCTTCTTCTTCCAGACTGTGAGGAGTGCAGAACCTTCTTCATCAACAAGTGTGAGGTTCATGGTCCAGCTCTCTTCATCTCTGATAGCCCCGTTCCCATGGGGGTCACAGATCGAGCCAGACAAACCCTTCCACCTGGTCTAGAGATTGGAGAATCTGGTATTTCTGATGCAGGTCTGGGAGTGTTTAATAAGGGGGAGACGGTTCCAGTTGGTGCTCACTTCGGACCCTACGAGGGAGATCTGGTAGATAAGGAGGAAGCCATGAACAGTCCATACTCCTGGGTGGTGAGATATTAGTGGTGAAATCTTAAACTAGGATTAGAAAATAGGAAATATTTTAGGAACAGTAAAAGTATGCCTCTATGGCATCAGTGCTTTTTATTTGTTTTGCAGATATACAGGAGCACACAATCTGAGGTATACATAGATGCGAAAAAAGAAAGACATGCTAACTGGATGAGGTAAGGATTTAAGCTGCTTACATCTGGGTCTTTATTTAGCTTTTAAATCTGTTGTCCTTCAATCGATGGAGATCTCTTCACCCCTCATTTGTGCCATTTCTTAAACAGGTATGTGAATTGTGCTCATAATGACAAAGAGAATAATTTGGTAGCATTCCAGTTTCAAGGGGGGATTCACTACCGCTGCTGTCGACCCATCCAATCAGGACAGGAGCTCTTGGTGTGGTATGAAGAAGGGTATGCTAAAGATGTTGGAGTCACTTTCAACCACCTTTGGAACAAAAAGAGCTTTTTGAACAGTAAGTGTTGTGGTTTTACATTTGGAGTTGTGAATATCTACTGTTAAACAGAACTGTCATCCTGTAAGTCCCGTTAGAATTTATTCAGTGAGGTGCAGCAGAAAGGAAATTCATAATCTAGATACAGGGCCTTGCAAAAGTATTCGGCCCCCTTGAACTTTTCAACCTTTTGCCACATTTCAGGCTTCAAACATAAAGATATGAAATTGTAATTTTTTGTGAAGAATCAACAACAAGTGGGAC